>CM017567.1:7485028-7540028 GCA_007844125.1 Sinonovacula constricta | reverse complement strand
TTTTCATGTATAAATTATTATGAACTATTATGTATGTACAATGCTGTACCACACCCATGCGCAGAACAAATTAACCTTACATTAAAGTTTTGTAACTTCAGACGTTGGGGTCATTTTATCAGTCAACAATCCCCCATCACCAATATAATTTACTTTTTATATATAAAAAGGGCGACTTGATCTTTACATCCGACATGTATGAATAACCGAGACGTATCTTTAAATAAGATGTATCATTAATCGAGGTGTATCATTAAGCGAGATGTATCATTAACGGAGATGTATCATTAATGGAGGTGTATCATTAACGGAGACGTATCATTTAGCGAGATGTATCATTTAGCGAGATGTATCATTAAGCGAGATGTATCATTAACGGAGATGTATCATTAACGGAGGTGTATCATCAACGGAGACGTATCATTAACGGAGATGTATCATTTAGCGAGATGTATCATTTAGCGAGATGTATCATTAAGCGAGATGTATCATAAACGGAGATGTATCATTAACGGAGACGTATCATTAACGGAGCTGTATCATTATTAGAGATGTATTATTAACGGAGGTGTATAATTAACGGAGACGTATCATTTAGCGGGATGTATCATTAACGGAGATGTATCATTTAACGAGATGTATCATAAACGAGATGTATCATTAAGCGAGATGTGTCATTAACGGAGGTGTATCATTAACGGAGACATATCATTAAGCGAGATGTATCATTAACGGAGATGTATCATTTAGCGAGATGTATCATTAATCGAGATGCATTTTTAAGCAAGATGTATCATTAACGGAGATGTATCATTATTGGAGATGTATCATTTAGCGAGATGTATCATTAATCGAGATGTATCATTAACGGAGGTGTATTATTTAGCGAGATGTTTCATTAATCGAGATGCATCGTTAAGCGAGATGTATCATTAACGGAGGTGTATCATTAACGGAGACGTATCATTAACGGAGATGTAAAATTAACCGAGATATGTCATTAACCCAGCTGTATCATTAGCAGAGATGTATCATTAACGGAGATGTATCATAACCCAAGATGTATCATTAACCCAGCTGTATCATTAACCGAGATGTATCATAACCCAAGATGTATCATTACCCGAGATGTATCATTAAGCGAGATGTATCATTATTCATTACCTGAGATGAGATACAAAACAACAAAGACCGATGTATAATGGTATTTTCACACCACCGGAGGGTGGTAATGATACTGTTAGCTTCAAAAGAAATAAAAAAATTGCAATTTTGTCAGGAAAAAGATCCGAACACGACCACAATTGTGTTTGAAACTTTAAAGGAGAATGCGTTAAAATGTTGTGTTTGATAAATGCAATTCGAAACCAAAAGACAGTATCTTGGATTCGCCCCTCGGGTCTCTGCATGCTGGAGACTGTTTCCTTTTGAAGTATAATGAGAGGAAATTGCTCCTTGTGCTGATCGATTGCTTTAATCCTACCCTGCAAAGCACGAATTGACCAACCGTGGGCGAAAAAGTGTGGATACAGATCTACCAGCTATCGCTGTGAGCTTTCTGATTAGGATCCACATTATTTGCTACAATCTTAGAATCAATATGGATGCCTTTTTTGTTTTTAACATCTGTTGCAGGATACATGTTTAAATGCGCCACTCTGCACGCGCGATCCCAATCGAAAACGGGGACAGAATCTTTGACAGATAATCCATAGGACCGCGAATCAAGATGGCGGCGTCCAGCCGTCTGCGTATCTCGTTCTGTCTTTCTGTTCTGTTTATTCGATTCGACGTTGTGTGAATAGAAAGCTGGGCGACTGTTTGTTTGTTTACTTTGCCGCATATAATTCTGCTTCAATTGACATAGATATGCAATTTTATCAAATACGAACATCGACCGTGTCAACAAAATCCACGTGAGTCTGTAATACCCATGCAAAACAGGACAAGTAGTGTCTTTCTTCGGATATCGAGGTTTCTTTTGAGCGGATTTGTCTGGATTCAAATACTGTGTTGAGTTTTGGTAAATATCTAAATAAAATTAGGTTATATCATCATAATCATCATCATCATCATCATCATCATCATCATCATTACTTTATTAGTGCGAAAACAGGCGAGATTCCTAGAAATAGAGTAAGAAGAAGTGGTGGAAGTAGCGAAAAAGAAGTTTGAGTAGAAGAAATTATATTATTTTAGTTGTTTCGACAATAGCAGCAACAGAATTAACGTAATTAAAAGCAGCTGAAAATTTTGTAGCAAAGTACCTTGTTTAAATCACCTCATAAATACCTCATAATTTATATTTATGTATGCAAACGTTCTTGAATCTTAACTTTTATGATTATTGAATGCAAATATGTTATTGACACTGCATACTAGATGTAACATTTACATTAATGATGTTCTCGTTGAGCCGCTGCTATCAGTTAACGACAATGATGATTCTGCTACAAGAGATGGTCAGCCCATCTCGGACCGGAGCTCATGTTTTATTCAAGTCAGTGACGCACGTTGCTACGCAGGGGGGCGGTATTTACCAGACCTGGGACCGCGGTTTTGCAATTGCGAGGGAATCTTTTCTCTCTGCAGTCGCTCTGCTTTCTCGTTATCACCACAGACATGGCGAAAGAATATTAAGTGGTCTCTTGTAATTTGAATGGATATTAATCCATATTATCCATTGAACAGCTAGAACGACTTATGACCGTGTTTCCATTGTGCAAGTAGGAAAATAATAACAGTTTTTAAAATAACAATTCGTATAAGGAAATAATGTGAAAAGACCGCAGTAACACCAGCTTCAGTGGAAAGTTACCGTTTTACTAAAGAAACGCTTAAAACTCATAGAACATATACAGTGATCTGGATAACTAGTTCGACATTTTGTAAAATGAGAACCAAACTACGTCACTCCACTAGTACAGCTCCGGCAGATTTGCCCGAGGACTTGCATGCTTCTCCGAGAAGCAATCAGAACGTCATCCCTAGCCGATCGGACAAGGGGGTGTCAAAAGATGCACAAGATAGTCTTATCCTTAATATGAATAGTTCTTTTGGCATGGCGTCAGAAGAGAAAGAACCACGACACAGCAAGAGGGATAGGACACATGAGAAAAAAGAAGAGATAAGTAAAGATAAAACAGACCAGCATGATGGAATGCAAACCGATGACCCAGGGAAGGCACTAAAGAAACAAAGGTCTAGATTTTCGTTGAAGGACGTGTTCCATTTAAAACGAGCCGACAAAGGCCGTGAAATTGTTAATAAAAATGAAAGTAATACAAGCACATCACTTACACATGTTCCAGGGGAAGACAAGAGTGTTGAATTAGAAGTTACAATTGCAAATGACGACTCGATTGAAGTCTTCAGCGAGCGTGAACCCGTGATAGAGATGCAGAATAATCAGCAGTTGGATATCGCTGGTCTTCATAGCTACACAAACTCGGCTTTATGTGTACATGCTCCTAGAACTTCCGGGATACCGACGACAAGATCGAAAATAAAGGCTGAAACTCATAAAGAAACAACGAGACCTGTAAAAGTAAAATCTGGTAATCACAGACATCTGAAAGTAACTTCTGACAAGAACAGAGAAACGTCGAAGGATACCAACCATTCAGCTGACATACGCAGAGGTGTAAGGTCCTCTGTTGAAATGAAAGAAATTGTTGATAATCCGGAAAGTTCAGAGAATGACTCACCAACAGAGGAAGAAGATGAGGACACTAAATTACAAGATGGTGGCGATACATCGCCCCAAGATATTCTCAGCAATAACTTCATGCAAACTCTGGTAAGACGATGCATGACTGCGCATTGGTGTTGCTTCTTACACGCGGTTTGCAAGAAAAAAAATCCTGAATGGTGCTGTCTTAGCCAATAAATCATTATCTAACCAATGTGTATTAAAATTGTGTCCAAAAATGCAGGCTGTTGAAATGAGGTCTTACTTAAACGGTGTCAAAATCATGGCTTTAAAATGAAGACTTTTTTAAAATTTATTGCTAACACGTGTCAAAATGACGTGTTTAATATGCATGGTGTTTTAATAAATTAATAAATAAAACTTGTAAAATTAAGTGTTGATTAAATACGGGCTGTTTAAACAATTGATAATTAAGCAAACATGTGTCAAAGACAATGTGTATATAATACTGGCTCTTTAAATGAATGATCATTAAATGTTAAAATATAAACTCGCATTTGAAGACGCCATATCGTTTCTAGTACGATTCCTCTCGTAAACGTATAGCATGGCTTTATATCGAAAGTCAAGATACGGTTACATATCGCACAACAAATGACACTGTACAATGGTCTAACCGATGACAAAGAAGTATAATTTGGAGATTTAATGACATTATATTTTTCCTTGAAACAATTCTGATTTTGTTCTGGACGGATTCTGTTTTATTGTGGCATATTTTTTCACGAACCCGCCGTCGTATTTCATTATTTTGAGTCAAACGTTCCAACCATTTATCGGTGTAAGAACTAATTACGTGTTATTGTGTATCTTTGTTGAGGTCTGCTGTAGTCCGAGGTATTTTGTTGTGATTTGTTAGTGAGAAGTATACTGTATTACAATTGAGGAGTCGTATTTGTTTTGACTATTGTATATGTGTTTAAAGAAATTATGCACAAATATCAAAAACGCAGGTCAAATATTGTTACATAAATTTTATATAGACAAACTGTCGGGTACCGGCTTTAATGACTATCGCAAAAAAAGTTACAATTCAAAATAATTAACCATTATCACACATGACTTGATATATTACCGGGTCTTGTGATTAGGATCTACCATCTACGTGTTCGACATCAGAGTTATTGACGCTACTTGGCTACGTTACAAGACTAGTATTAAACATATTCATAGTGTCTTCATAAATTATAGACACAAGATTAGTCGTGTCATCCCATTTCATAGCCGGGTAAACAAGCCCTTGTTTGAAGTTGGCGTAATTATTGTAGGTTTATATCTTAACTTTAAAACTTTTATTAGCTCAATATCCAGCTTTAACACAGAGTGAAGCGCATAAAGTTAATAGTAGTTGGAATAAGTTGAGTAATATATTGATATTTGCATGTCTGCTTTGATGTACATGTATTATGAAGTTTATTTATTGTTGTCATTATTATACTATTAAATGGGGTTCATGATATCAAAGATAATAAATTTCAAAAGACCAAGGTGCATCGGTGTGAAATAATTTTCGACTTGGTTAAACAAACTCTTTTTTCTTTATGAATAATAAAAAACTTCTACAGCCATATTATCAATATTAAGATTTTAGTTTATCTTTTGTCAATAGACCTTTAAAGTTTGATATGCTCAATTGAAAAGAAAATGTTGTGCAGGGTTAGGGTTTAAATCTTTCCACAGTTTGGCCCCATGAGACAGAGTTAGAGATGTGTCGCAATCAAGACAGTTTGAACCGTACGATGGCTCGTACTATCAAATAGAAAATAATTTTAATATATTACAGTCAAATATGATTAGCTGTTTGAAAAAAAAAAATTCTTCTGATTGCGTTTTTATCTTTGAGTTTGTCTGACAGGCTTATAGATAAACGAACCAAGAACAACAAACCACAAAAGCAATAATCACCGAGTTGTTGTTATGGCGCCTCTCCTACCATGGTATATTACGCAGTTGTCTGTATACTTTCAGGACATGGAGGACACCTCGTCAGTGCAGTCTGGCAGCGATGACAAGAAGGCCAAGAGGGTGAGTTTCTTTCTCGTCTTGTATAACCAACTTTTATAGCATTTATATCATTAAGTGAACATAAAGCTTCACGAAGTGCTTTTCTACGAAAATTACTTTCCTAATTACCATTCAATTATCATTTAGACGACATGATGAGGCAGGTTTGCTTCGCTCAAGTGTTTGATAAATGTCTGCATTTACATCTGGGTCTATGTGGGTGTCCCCGGCCAATATCAAGGTCACACAGTACCATACATTATAGATACAACCACAGATTTGACAGCGACAACAGGGGTGACTTTATTAGTAACAGGATATTTTGTCCACGACACTGTCATAAAAGCCTGTGTACAAATAATAACTAAATCTCGGCTTTCTCATCCTTGTTTTCCATGCCGAGTACTGTATCGTCTCTAGCCTCCTTTATACTCCTTTCTATTGCTCCATTCTCCACATTCTTCTTTTACTTTATATGTGGGCCAAGACACTGCCCTGTGAACACACAGACCACTGTCCGCGCAGATTCAAATCCAGACGACGCCAATCAAAATTACCAGCACTCTAGAAAACGAGTAAATTTCTTTTTGCACATAATTACACTATTACGCATGCTATTGCGTATACTGTATAATATATTTTCGGGAGTAAATTCAATCATAGGCATTATTTTTAAACGTTTCGGCATGCATTCTTTATTCATAGTATGTTAAGCAAGTGTAGATGAGCCTAGACAGATAGCGAAGAGCCAGATTAGCTCCTGTTAGACTCGCTATTTGCTGCTTTATACTTTTTCTAGGCTGCATTTCGGGATGATGTAAGAAAATAGGAATTATTAAGGGATACAAATGCATGGGATTATTTGGATAACTCTCCGACCAAACATTTGAAATACACACACACACAGACACACACACGCACGCACGCACGCACGCACACACACATACACACACAAGTGAAAAAGGTTAGTAATACAGTGTGGAGGTGACAATAACACACAATTGCTCTGAGTCACCATGTCAGAGAGTACATTTCCCCATTCTTGTCATTTAAAAGTGACGTTTTAAAAGAAAAATGACTGTAAAACATACTGCACTGCAGATATATACATAATGTAGTTACGTTGCAGACAGGTCCTATTGTTTATGAAACCAGCATGCCACCTGCCATCATAATGAACCTCATTAACCCATATCACTTTTTCTGTATGTTTTCCCCGAATACTGCAAACAGGTGATTTCAAGCTAATAGGTAGCTTTAAATGAAGTCGTATCCACAAAGATTGCAAACAAATACATATAAGCAGAACACCGTGAATGGTTGACTATTGACAATTTCGTGATATTCGTTTTTGTAGCATAATTACAATTTTACGTATTGTCAGCGGGATTTTAACCCTTTTTAAACGTCATCTAAAGGAAATCAGGCTTTCTGCCATATTCATATATCACACATCTTACAGGCTTGTCACGTGGTTTGTGAACCCAGCACGTCACTTGCCATCATACAATCTCGAGTAAACACGGTTTCTGTATTTTTGAATGTTTCTTTAAAATATTTTTATAACTATTATACAGTTTATATACGGCGTTCGTATCAAAATCATATGTTTTAAGATTCGATTCTCATATACAAGACGTGAGGATTTCCTCTTTAAGTAAATCGCTTCTCGGTCTTTAATAAGGTGTTCGACAGTTTGCCTATATCTAATACATGTAACAGTATCTCACCCCTGATCTGGAGTATGTTTGGACTATTGTTGCATAAACTTATACCTTAGTTTATGTAAATGCGGTTTAAAACATAAGCTAAATTGTAACACAGTACCTATCATCAAACAAATCCCCTAAAATGTGCATAATTTCCAAATCTATAAATAAGTACGATGGGGATTTCAGCTAAAAAGGATATCGACGTTAGAGCTGATTAGCTTCAGCGTGGCTCAGATAGGAAATACCTGTTTGCAATGACGTGTGAGGATTTATGTTTCTCTGTTCACACAGATCTAGGGCACAAATAAACCCGCTTTTTGCATGACCTTTTTAGGTAACAGTAACTTATGTTGTTATTTGAGAAAATACATTTGGTCTAAACTGTTGGCTACCTCTTTAAAAATGAGGCGTCTTTCTTCTTGTCCAGAAAATGGGCTGGCTAAGTATTGAACATTGATGCTGCCTCGAGATCTTTTTTTTTTGCAACATCAGAGCAGTCATTATTTGGTGGCGACATTATAGGCGTGTTTTTGTTACCTCTATATTTTGCGCTTATTTAAAAAATATATTTGAAATAAATTTCTACCTTAAACCCGTGCGTTTTTCTATCTTCAGAGCAAGAAGGATGGTCGGTTTTACAAATTCGTCAAGCGCCATTTCCTGCAGCGACGGAAAACTGGAAATGACGTCAAAGAGATTTGTATAATTCCGGACGACGAGGAGTTCCGATGGGCTCGACGGTCTGCTGGCAGCGCCGCCTCGAGGTCCAGTGAGGAAACGCTTCCTAACTCCACAGACTCCCAGGTGAAAGTTGTCCATGACATGGCGGAAGAATATGTTCCAGATGTATGAAAAATAGTCCCATTGACAGGAATATCATTTTGGTGCTAATGTAAGTGTTTAGTGTGTTGTAGGGGGGTTCTTTTGCAAAGAAGGATTTTTTTAAAATGTGAAAGATTAATTACTTCATATTTGACGTTTGTCAGTACGATTCTTTGTTGCTGCTTCAATTTTATAACTTCGTGAATTAATGATAATTAGCTTTAATGCTCTTTAATGCACTTCAAAGAACATAACAAAAATGCACAATTTTTTTTCATTTAAACGAAAATATTTAATGGTTTTTACTTTTGTAGCGTTATTAAAACAGACGTATGACCAGGTGATTGCGCTAGTAAATAGGCAGCTCCTCGAAATATATCTATTTAATTACTCTATTGCAGCATCTAGATACCTTTAATAAGTTACAAATCTTTGTGTGATTTCTAGGTCAAACTGTTAACAAATCGAGAAAATTAACGTCAATCTATTGCCATTGTTAAAATAAAATAAATAAAATAAATTTAACAATAAATATATCAGGTCTTTAAATCGCAGTGCAGATTTATGTTCTCTTGTAGATTCTGTCATTCGCGAATGATTCATTAATCATCGTATAAAGAGTAAGTAATAAACTCCTTTTCAGATGCTTTTAGTGGAGATTAATCACGTTGCCACGCAGCCATTTTGAAATCACCTTTACGTGACGTCACCCAGGTTTTAAGTGCTCTAACAACGGTCGACATACGATGGGAGACAACTCTCAAATAGCATGCGATGACTTCAGAATAAAACGTACCACTCAAAGATGTATTGGTACGTTGTCTGTGGTTAGAGGAAATCGGAAAATATGACGAAAGATCTATAAGTGGCGAGGGATTTATGGAGAACTAACACCAGATTAACGCTTTTATCACACATTTGGTACAACTCTTGATACTAATGTTTAAACATGACGATGCGAGTATTTATTGCCGGAACAAATCATGCATTTCATAAATATTCCATAAGAAGCACTAGGATCCTAGTGACTCTTTTTCTGGATTACGCAAGTGTTCGTTATTGGTGCATTCAGTAAAAATCTAATGTTATGTTGTATTCTAATGTTATCTTGCTTTTCATCAGACGTCTACTGAGTCTGTCAGATTTGCTTTGGTTTTCTTCAATGGCGCTTCTGTTACAAGACATCGACTTTGCTGAGGAGTTCCCCCATAGTGTCTCTGTCACGTCTGAATCACAAAGGATGCCAACAAAAGGGATCGAATGGCGTACATTGGCTGCAAGCTACATCGCTTTCTCTTCATACCAAATGATAGCTGATAAAGACAAACGCGATTATGTTATGTTTCAAAAAGAAATGGCAACTGTTTTTGTGAATCGTTTAAGATACCTCGTTTGATGAAAACCTCAAGGTGCAGAGTCGTATTTCTACAAGACTCGGCTTCTCAATGTCTCCGTGTCCATAAACGGTATCATCAGAAACAAACTGGACTTGTTAAATGTGTTCAGTGGAACATTAGCTGTTTGCCTACTATGATTGAACTGATAAGGCTTAGGTAGATAGTGTAGATCCAGGCCATGCATATCCTTTGCTATTCTGTCTGGCAGTTTCTCTTGTTATCTCTGCACGTAGTTCTAAGCCAAAAAAAATTAGCTTGTATTAATAAAAGCGGCCTTGTCACATTTGGTCAAATTTAATATTTTTTAAATTTATTAAATAGTAAATTTAAACTACGGTATGTAATAGGATACATATTACCTCTGATTACAAGATTATTTCTGAACATGCTGACATTCACGAGATTGTGTTGTCTTCATGGTGAGAGAATCCAACAGCATCGCGACGCTTTTCTACAATCTTTTAGTTATTGTACAGAACATCAAGAATCGTGTCGATCTCTGAACTTCCTATTCGGTTATACGTCATGTGAACGTCACGAGTATATGTCAGTCATAATATTTAAAAAAACACACGACGTTCGAATCGTGTGGCACTATTTTTTATGTACATACTCAGCAGTGTTACCTGGCCGCTTCAACAAATAAAGCCTTATAAAAAGATACGAGGATTTGAATTAATGATGATAGGAACTGGAAAAATTGCATATCTTTCCCACAAGCATGTAGCCGTGCTGATCAGAGGCGGAATCTGTAGGAACAACACATAGGAACAGCAGAAACGAAAAATTCGAACATGGACATGACATTTGTCGGAACATTGTGTAATCCTAGTGTAGGGACTTCGACAACAGTATGTTAAGTGTGGCACATTTGCAATGCAAGACAATTAATTAATCCGTCCATTTATCTTTGCTTCATTTTATGATAAAGGTGAATATTATTATTAATTTATTATAACTGTAGTTATTTATAACTGTAATTATTATTATTATTATTATTATTAATATTATTATTATTATTATGAAATACAGTTGACTTGTATTATTTCGTGTAACTAACAACCATGTTTAAGTATTTCCGGTTCAATTATTGTCACTACTAATCTCCATCTGTTTCTGTTATCTACTTTATATTTCATAACGCTTGTTTTTTTGCAGTTATTTTAGGATGTACATTTAAGAACAGAATAATTGCCGGGTATAAATTATGATTGTATTTTAGTGTGAAATTATACGGCCATGTAAGTTAGTTTGAGACTTCCGGCGCACACTCGTTGTCTTATAAGTGTTTGAAAAGGTTTAACCTTTAGTCTGCCGGGGCGGGGGAAGGGGGCTGTCTGACATACCCCATGGGCGGCTTAGTCTGCAGCAAAAGGTCACGTTACCTTTGCATGAAAATATATAACCAAATAATAAAAAGAATATAATTAATACAATGTAGGTATATTAAAACAGGGGATAATTATGTGATGTGTGGACGTGTTCGCCGTCCTCATAAGATCTCTACCAATGCTCCCAACCATTCTCAGCCTATTGTCATCAATTATTTATTTTCTGCGTCATCCATCGTTAAGTTATTATCATGCCATTAAAAATTGTTGAGTGTTTCTTTCGTTTGAAATAAATATATTGTCTAATATTTGTGTTCTTAATTATTTATTTCCAGGTATCTCAGTTTTCCTTTACTATGTCTTCATATTACTATTACTTCTTGATTAACGATGCCATCGAATTTAAAATCTAAAAAATCCAGTCATGTGTGACACTATATTTTTGTTGGAAACAAGAAATTTCACAAACAAGAACAATAAAAACATTAAATTTAACGGGCACCGCCATCTTCTGTTTTTCCTTATTAACGTTGTATTCTGCATCTCACTAAATTTCTGATGGATCGACATGTCTTGCTTTGAAATAAACCAGAAAACATGGCACCTCTTTTTGAAAAAAGAAACTGCATCAATTTGCAAATAGCATCTCACAAAATAGGATCGGTTTGCAGATCGGGAGGTCGCGGGGTCAAACCCCGGCCGGATCAAACCAAAGACTTTAAAGTAGTAGTGGCTTCCCTCCTTACGCTTGGGGCTTAGGGGACAGCATTACGCCTGACTCGTCGGTGTCAGTATAATGGATCGGCCGAGTTCAGTCCCTGGGCACATCATAAGTCTCCATGTGCTATAATGATAGAAATATCGCTGCACAGTATCGGCAAAAATGCCGGCAAATCCCCCAATCCCACAAAAAAGGAGCGCTTTATTTCAAAATATACATTTTAGATTGAGTAACTCTGTAAACGTTAAGTATTTCTCGAAATATATACTTGGCACATACAATATTTTTTTAACAATGACAAGCATGCTTTTCACAAGCTGTCCACAGAACGGACAGCCACAAACAGGACACATCAAATTATTCATGTGTGTCTACAGCAGGTTCGTACAGAAGCCAGTTAGAGACATATTGTACATCATATGATGAGTTTACTTATACCTGCACAGCACGAGAGGCATGTGAGTATTGAGGATTGTCCCTTACAAACCCACATAGATTATAATAGGTAAACGAAAAAGTGGTGGTTTAAGAAATCAGGCCAGGTAGACATACAGATTATTCAAGCGACCACTGTGTGTGGTGCAAAAAATACATTTGTCGCTGTTGTTAATGCTATTAAGGCAAAAAAAACAACAACTTGACAACTTATGGACTCTATCTTTGAGAAGAGAATAAAACTTTAAATTTCATACCTACAGTCTATTCACAGTTGTCTCCCTATGCCCAAACACAGGCAGCAATACCCGTTGTGCCGGGGATAACGACTGGCACGAGAGTGAATTATCTATAATTTACATTAGAGTCTTTCTAGATAAAATAAAGGCCATTAGTTAGTGACGACAACTTCCATCTAAAACACATTTAAAACGTTTAAGAAGTTAAATTATTGGTTTTATTGACCTACATTTTTAATTGCGAAACAATGATTCCAGACGGTTACTTAAAGAACATCGGAAGAGTTGTACTTGTAGAAATGTGCACATGTACACTTAAGTCCTGGGATTAGGTATGGTGATGTTTTACCAATCTACGGCTCAAATCCCAATGTATAAAAGCGTGACAGCAAATTTTGTTTTGTGGATCTAAGACAAAGTTCAACGGTTTACACTTCTCTTACATAAAACACTAACATGAAATAAGTAATTGATAATAAACACACTTTGTTTCTAGGTAAGCAATAAACGATTCGTCGACCAACAAAGTTGATCAAATTGGGTTTTATTTGAAAAACATGTGTCCCATAGTCAACGAATTTTGCAGTAAAGTAATCGGCTGGAAATTAAGTTTCTTAAACATAGACGTTGAATTGAAAAACATTATGCAAGGTTAAAATGACACCTTTTTAAATAAATAAAATGAACCCTAAAGAAGAATGTGCAGACTGTACACGGCCTAGTGTCTCTTCCGAAGAGAAAAAAAACTATTTCCTCTAGAAGAAGACGGGAACAACTCGTGCCAACATTCCAGAGACTGTACGAAGTTGATGCATCTTGGTGTTGAACTATCCCCTCCCCCTCTGCACCCGGCCGACGGAAAGTCTCGAGAAACCTATGTCAGATTATTAGTCTTGTACGTAGGATCTGCCAGGGGAGACAATTACGCTGTCATGTTCTGACCATATTTATACGCACTAATCACCCATGTTAATCAATAATAATTCAATGTATGTGATTATCGTGGCGACGGTCAACAGGGATTGAGACATAATAAACTCGCACATAGTTAAACCACAACATTTTGATAACCGTGTTTCTTTACTAACAATACTGTTTATTGTTTATTGCAACTTAGGCCATTGTCTTACTGAAAGTGGTCTTACAGAAAGAAAAAATATTTTTTTTTCTGCTAACATTAAATGCATTGTTGGTGATTGAACACTGACGATTTTTTCTTTAAATATTTAATGATCGAGCTCTTTGAAAAATAAGTTATAAGGTAAGAAACTTGTGTTTTTATACTTCCAACCATGTCAGTGACTCCTTTGTAGAAATCATAATTAGAGTATTAGTTTAATATGGATTAAAAACAAACGTTTCTTTTTTGTCTTTTTTGCCCATTGGTCTGATACAGTTTCACCCAGAACTTTCGTCAGTTTAACGGAAGCAATGCACACTAGCTATGACGTATTTAATCTTAGTTGGAGTCATTCAAGGTAATATTTGAAAGTTTGGAACAATCTTCTTAAACAACCCAACTAAGTCATTGTTAAGGAAGGCTTCCCATAATGAACTTCGGCCGCTATCGACATCTCCGGTTCGCGACGGAAGCTTTCGTTTTTGCACGGTGAAAAAACGTAATTTTACCAAATAACACTAAATTAATTGTTAATTTTGACATATATCACGTTTAGAGAGGAAATACTTTAAAAATTGCGAAGTTCCTGTCACGTGACGTTTTGGGGATTTCCTGTTTGCAAACCGAAACAACAGAAAATCGAATGCCACAAGAACGTGATTTTCGAGGAAGATTTAAGGCACGTAAGCGTCCCACAATACGGAAACAACGCAGTACAACGTTATTAACGGAACACAATTACGCAAATGTGCATTTGTGTGATGGAGATACCTGTACAAACCCGAATTTTATACTTAATCATTTTGCTCTCAGTGTAAATATCTCAGTGGGTAGTCATTTTCAAATCTTAATTTCTGAAGTTAACTACGGTAAAAATATTTCAAATTGTTATATTTTACTAAGTTATGATTGTAGATGATATTTATGTTTTGTTTATGGATGTACCTACTTTATTTTTTTTTAAAATAGGGTAATGTGACTTCGGCAAGTTTGGTTTTTCGAGATTTTAAAGGAATTTTCATATACTGTCATTTACTTTTTTCACCAATATGATAGTCATTCAATATGATGATTATTAAATCACTCATGATATGAACTTTTTTAATGAGAACAATAATATCTGCAGTGAATTAATGCTTATTTGCGTAGAAATTTGTCCAAAAACTTCAAAAAATAAACTTTTTTGAAATCTTGTACCATTGTATTTTTTCCGATACACAAAAAATCGAGTCTGGGAATAAAAAAATGTGAAAATGCAAAAAGTACACGGTAAAAATTTGTTTAAATGTGTATTTCAATTAGACAATGGAAATACATCACAAATATTGCAAGTTTTAGTAAGTATGAAATTTTTCCCATTAGGGGAAGACTTCCTTAAATAAAAAGTTCTTGCAAGATGCTATTTATTGATGCCCTTGATCTGTGTGAACAGTGAAGCAAACAAAAAAAACACTCGTCATTACAAATAGGTATTTCCTTTCTCAGCCAGCTGCAGCGATACTAGTTGTTTATAAACTAAGAAACCCATGTGTCAACCTATTTTAGAAAGCGTGTTTTGTCGTTATCCGGGTAGTCCGCGCTGATGTTGGTATCTATTATTATTTTATATTTTTTAGCAGAGATCACTTTCATGCTTAAATATGGAGTTGGAAAGAATGAGCAGTGAGTGATTGTTTCGCAATGTGAACTGTCTCACAATATACGTAGTGTTTAAAATCGTCTTTACTTAGACTAAAGTATCAAGTTTATGCATAAATTTCCAGAAATCGTGGGAAAATATTGTTACATGCATTTGATATGGGTAAACTGACGGAAATCACCTTGCACGACTTATGAAACTTTGGACAAATATTACAGCATAAATCATTTGTCAGCCTTGGTACGACGGCCCAGTTAAATGTGAACAATGTAACATGTACCATATCAAAATTGAAAATGCATTTAACATGTGATGGTGAAATGGGCCATATGAACCACTCCAAACCATATTTTAACCATTGCCCTATACAAATTAGACACTGAGTTTAAATACTTCATCCTGCATGTAAACCCCAATATCTTTAGATGGGGTAATGGCTTTTATTGAGTACGACTGACGAGTTCACTTTAACTTTGAAGGTAACACGTAACGGTTTGCCTATATCTAATAATGAAATAATGTCTTACCCCTGTTCTGAGGGATAAGCATAAGTGTTGCATAAACAACACATTGGGTCGCCCAAAACGAGCGGTGCCTCTTACGGAATGAATCTTTTATGGGGACGATAGTGTAGCTGGCAAAAATAGGAAGTCGCACCCTTTCTGTGAGACCATTTTCAGAGAAAAGAACTTGAGTAATCCGTTTTTAACATTGCAGATTGCAACAATAATGTGTAGCATGCAATTATAAAAAGTAGCTAGCAATTATAGGAATTCGCAGCTGTTTGGCGAAGTATTGTTTTACAAAAGAAATTCAGCATACCGAATTTAGCAATCCAGCTTGTAAATACAGATGTAGCAGAGAACAAGGAAAACAAACAAAGTAGCAAATACTCTACTTCCCATCAGGGTTATTGTTCGTTACTGCCAAATGTTTATGTAATTAATCGACTATGTAAAAGAGTGTTTAGTTCACAGGATAGTCATCTTCTTGTTTAAAGATCATGCTCTTTACTGCGCCTTGGACGTCTCACATCCGTGCTCTTTTTTGTTCTTGTATTTATAATTAGTTTTGGAAATGTCTCTGGGGTGACGTCACAGCTTAAAAAAGCGATCGTATTTTTTACCGGTTTTGTTTATTTGTGCTATTTAAGCACTAACATGACCACATTGTTATATATATCTATTATAGTGTTCGGTTTCTTTTGTTTCTTAAACAACTACCAATTAAACTAAAACAAATTAACTTAAGAACTGTGACAAAAATCCCAATTAAAATCTTACTTCATATTACAATGACTACACCAAATCGTCAGGACAGAGTGCACTAATTATCACAGACTTCTACAGAAATATTTTAATACATGTGTAAAATTTCTTCGACATTCAAGTTTCGTTAGGATTCGAAATATTTAGTTGTACTTTTCATGGTTACTATTTATTTAGTGCCTGCCCATTTAATACAGAAATTGGCTGACAGTTCGTGATTGGAACACAAGCTAATTACTACGCATATTTTACAGTAGTTGAGCTTTTTTCCATTTATTTCGAATTTCCAGATACCCATGTGACCTCGGTCGCACGGTGCTAATGTAAAATGTGCCAAATAAGGATTTACAGATAGATACCTAGTTCAATTTGTTTCCGACTGAAATTGATGTGCTATGGATACAGAAGGATACATTTTCTATGGTTTTGCAAATGTCTACATTTAATATATACTGAAAGAGTTGTCCTGTTAATTAATAATGTAAATGTTGGTCCTAGGTACAATATTCTTTGTCATAAACATGTGGAAATCAAGGCTTATATATGCAACTGCATTGCTAAAACATTTTCTTTTGTTGAATTCTCTTTTTTATACATTATTTTCCGACAATTTTGATGCTCTGCATCAATGTTCTCTTGTACTTAAAATTAACTAAATACAGTTTATAACACTGTCTCAATAATTAGACAGTACAAATAGCGAAATAAATTGCTTAAATCGTCCAGTTTTTCAAATCTATAAAAAGCATGATGGAGATTTCAGATAAAGATAGCCATAGAACTAAGAGCTGATAACCCGTGAAAGTAAGTGGTCACGTGGTTTTCATAGATTGAAAATGTTTCACATAGCAAATTGCGCAGCCTGGTTCATATTCTGACTGGAAAAATAGTAATAGACGTTTAATGTCCTTTGAATTATATCAGGCAATGTGTAGAGTGGAGATGTGAATGAGAATATAATTTAAATCACAGTAATGACCCTATTACTAAAATAAGTGTTTTTATTCAACTTATTATTTCAAATATCATCTTCCTACAGTTCCGCGGAATGTCTATTTGTATAATTACTGGTATTTGTATTCCATTCTTAAAACAGGCGACAGGACAAATGTTTTGTGATGAATGCCAAAATTTATATTTCGTCTTATATGGGAAAACATACCACATATTCTTTTTATGCTATTCTTCACACCATGCTGGGAAAAGAAAACAATCAATAACATCTATAATATGTTGTATCCAGGCTAGTGACCAGCTATGCGGTCAAGGAACTCGAATGTCCTGTTACTACGTGACCAGAACCTCCCTCCAACACCTAACAGCATGTTGTTGTTTTTCTCTCTTTCTCTCGTCCGCCAATGTGGGCGTTTACCGATTGACGGGTCTAGTATGATGTTCAGTCAGGACATGGCCGATGTACTAAATGCTTTTTTAAGATCGATTCGTGCCGAAAATACACGTAAAAAGGACATCAGTAGTATGCAGTAAGGAGCATGTGGGGGTCGGGGTGGGGGAACGTGGGGTGTGTAGAGTCGTTCTCGTCGGGACATGTCAGGAACATGGGGTTATTATTTAAATAAATTGACTAGACTAGAGTATAAAAGACATGTAGGGGAAGACGAGCAGTTAGCACTGATGACTTTTTTTTTCGAAACAATTATGATGATTAATTAAGCCTTTGAAAATTAAATAAAGTTAGAACATTAAAACGTGTTGTGTTTGTAAATGCTCAACATTGCCCGTGACTGCACACAGTAAAAATTGACACCATTGTATCAGTTTTTAAGAGAGTATCATCCTCGGATACCCAGGGGTGATTCCGCTCGCTACGTCGATGTAGCAAGCGGAATCACCCCTGGGTATCCGAGGATGAGAGAGTATCATCTCAAGTCTGTTTTTAATTCCTTTTTGTTAACAGTGATGTCCGACAATTTGCCTTTATCTTATACGTGTTACAACATCTTACCTCTGTTCTCGGAAAATGTGTGCATAATTGCTGAGTAGACTTATACTTAAAGTGTAAGTAATGGCTGCTTATAACATTTCCTAAGATGGTACAAGCGTAAAGATATATCGCTTTAAACGTCCAATATATCCAGATCTAAAAATAAAGGTATATCGCCGTCGGAGCTGAATACCCGGATGACCATAAAAATAGTTATATAACTGTGCAACGTGACTCAAATAGGAAATACGTTTTTGTAATGACAAGTTGGGTGTTACGCTTAACATTTCCCATGGATAGAGGGCACCAATAAAATTCATTTCGCGGGATCTTTTAAAAAATGTTGCCTTTTAACACTCGGTCCTGAAACCTCTCAGAGCCGCAGAGGAGAAGACCGAGTTGAGGAAAGTGCGGTCGCTTTGCGTCATGGAGTCTGGCAAGCGTGCGCAGTCTGTGTCCGAAAAGTGAAATAATGCGTTTGGACTTAGTCTCTGGCAACAAAGCGCAAAAATAGGAAAACATGGTGTAGTGAAAACGCTACTTTTGCCTATTTTCATAATCAGCATCATCATCGTCGTCGTCGTCATAGTTATAACTGCCACATTTTGTTGCAGTAAATTGCCGTGGATAGTTTTCCTACAGTCACACGGACCTACGATTAGGGACACAGTTAATGAAGTCACCTGTATTGTAGAAAATAAGCAAACAAGCACTACAGCTATCCAGCAATTATTGTTCCTATGTCATTATGAGCATGTCCATGCTGTTAGCTATTTATGACCATGGAAGCACGTATAAATTGTCACTTATTTTCATCTATCGAGTGATCAATAAACTAGACAAACATAATGAGTATACAGAGACAGGATGCAGTTTAGTACACTCATGTTTTAGGTGTTCAAAGACAACACCCGCAACAGTCTAAGGTAGCAACTTGCAGATTTATTGCTGCCTTTCAATGAGATAGTAAAATATTGGTCTATTAAAAAACTATTTTCTGTCGCAAAGCGTTCGAGGGCACACATAAAATTTATTATTTTTTTTGTTTACTGTTGATTTTAGTCATGTGACGTCAGCAATATGTCGGTCAGAAATAAGTACAAAAACAAAACACCGCTATAGTATAAACACATCGATGGGCTGTTGATGCAAACACTTGTCAGTTATTGATATGAACACCGTTATAATGCACAATTGTCAACGTAAGAATGATTGATGGCTTGTTGTGTAATTGGTCGTTGTAACCTTGGGCTTGGGCTGGGGCACCGTTCATGGCTGTTTTACAGAACACACTTTTATTTCTCATAATAAGCGTATTATGGTACATTTGTCAATAACCAATATATGATTTTAACTTACAACAAAGAAGGTTGATGTCTGGCTTTGAATTATAGATATGTTAAAATGTTATACGTAAAAACATATTTTCTGCTTACATTAATATTTTGATTATTAAATAAAACATTATATAAGTACAATTTTCTCACTATCTGTCTAATGGGAGCCGGTTGATTCAGATGATCTTTATTTGCATAAGCCTGGCCAATCCCTGCTTAAAAGTCAAAGAATTGCACTAAGTTAAACAAAGAATAAACATAGTGTGCTTCAATTACAAAGAAACCTTATCTTGTGGTCTTGCCTTTTTTCGGCATTTGGCAAAAGAACTGTATATGTCCAGAGGAGGTAATTTCTATGAGAAGAGAGAAATGTACGACTAAAATCCACAGACAATGAGTTAAACGAGATAAAAAGAGATTAAATGGACGTCGTTTATTTATTATTAGAGTTCAAAGGAACCGAAAATAGGTTAAGGAATTTGCGGTTGAAGCCAATTTCCCCTTTTACACGACTGGTTTTTTTGTGATTGCCGATGAAATGTGTTCAACAAAGCTGAATGGCATCCTCCACTGTCTTTTTCGTTCATTAAGTGTTTGCTAATGTTTGCTATGTCTGCATTTTGTGAACACCATTAACAATAGGTTTTTGAGTTTGTTTATATAAATATGGCAGTGACGCTTGTTATTGTAACGACGCACAGCTATTTTATAATATTTTATAAGTCTAATCTTGAATACCGCTCCCGCCAACAACAATTGTTGTACAGACTGTGACTCAAACCCACGCCTTAGGGGAACGGGGAGCCAATGTTGAGTTGTACGTGGGCGAATCTACCCTGCGTCTTACGACTTTACACTCGGCTGTAGTTTGAATATCTGCCGATTGCCAAACTATACGCATGAAGGTCCAGCTTGACAAAGAAAATTTTTTCTTGCTGTCGTGAATTGTTAGCGGTATATTACGAAAATGGCTCAAAAGGCGGATATTGGCATGCGATGCTAAGAAAGGGACACTAGTGGTTCTTTGTTTATTGGTGCGACTTTTTGCAGCAAACACGACCTGGGCAAATGTGGTTTGTATGATGGGGGCGGGCTACATGTGGGTGTGTTTACGAGAGTAAGTTATACATAACATGTTGTCGCCAGCGATAATTGATTCGACTTCAATAGTTGGGTCCATTAAAGTCACACAGTTATCGCTTACTGTCAATTAACGAGACATGTTGTCATTATTAATTTGAATATCGTTAAGATGTGTACCTACTTTTATAAACAGTAGATTCACATATTTGCCGCTGAACTATAAATACATCTCTACTGGAAAAAATAATTATATTGCATGACAGTTGCTGTGGTAGAATCGAAGCATGTTTTTCCATCTAACTTTTTAAAAAACACGGTCTAGTAAAAGTTCAGTCTAAAACTAAAAGGATTGCATGAGCCAAGGGAACAATTGGAACTTCAATTATGTTTTAAATAAAAGGCGTTACTGTTTACATTCGCGGGGATGGCGCATATTTAGATCTCGCATATGCTCGCCCCTGTCTAGACAATCGGAACTCCTTGGGTAATTCCGTCCTCGGGACAATGATTCGTGAATTATCCGAAGTTTTCCGATTGCTGTCCAGATTGTCCGGGAACTACCGAGTAATTACGAGTGCTGATAGTACTTCCGGAGTATGGGAGGTCTAATAAATAAGCCACCATTGTTTATTGACATCATGAGTTCAGGAGGACTATAAGGGCAATTAGGCCAATACAGTATTGTTATATTCAGGTGCTTAGCATGAATCGATCAGGTTTAGACAAATAGGTTAGATCCAGACAAGCCAATTGACGTTGGAGGCTGCCATATCAGGTTCTACACTGGTTGTTGCAAAATGTTTATTAATGCTTGAAATTGTTAGCAATAACTAAGTTTAAAATAGTGTTTGTTAACAAATGTATCAACTTACGGGTCAAGCATTCTCCTCCTCCTCATCATCATCATCAACAACAGGAGCAACAACATCAGCAGCAGCAACAGCAATGGGCCCATTTTTTGAAGCGACCCAAAGTGCATAAAATAGAACATTTGGGTCCCACGCAAAGTGCGTTCCCACAGTGCTGAAAGGTCAGCGACACAGCCTCTTTGCTATTAAATTGGATTATTTTGTTTGCTATCGTACCTGACTAAATCTTTAATCTTGATTTTAGACTTCTTTTTCAAGTTTTGCTTTGCTTGTTCAATCAAACAGAATCTTGCGTAAAAAAACAACAACACATACACTTCAAGCTTAAATTTTCAGCAAAAGGTCTAACATGTACATATTCAGTTAAATTATTCTTCACAAGCTATGAACGAAGCATGGACCAATTGTGCAGATTCAGACAAACCAGGTGCTGGCTTATGTCAGACCGCTAAATGTTTAGCACTGAGACTTGTTACTTGTGTATGTGATAACACTACAAATATAACTAAAACGTGTTATAACGTGTTATTACGCCTGAAGACGTAATTGTTTTGTTCATGTACGAACAGTATTGAAGTCCTTGTGGATTACGGTATACATGCAGACCTTGGGCTGCTGATAATACTTCAGTTGGTTAACATACTGTCGTACATACCTTACCTAAGACATCGCTCACGAATGTTAATCGACAGCTAGAACAGTCTCTTCAATTAAGCAATGGCACAAAATATTTTAGTTCAGTGGCAACAATTGGTATCCTTGATCTTATGTGATATTCAGAATCAATTTAAAAGCCGGACCGCGTTTAAATATCGAACACATCAACATGCTGCTGCTGATGATGATCATCATCATCATTCTCATCATCATCATCATCGCAATAACGATTGTCATCATTATCATCATAATAAACAAAACATGTATTGCTTGTATACATATCATAACCACTGGCGATATTTACGCCACATGCTTTAGCATACAAAGAAGGATACAGACCTAAATAAAAAACTAAACAAAACATTATAACCGGTAACATGTTTTCGTGTGATTAAAAACGGAAATTTTGTCATAAATATGTTAACCATAATGCAATCTTTAAATGTCAGTCTTTGTCGACTGAGGCCGAAGTTGAGCAGATCTGCTATGTGATATTATAAACATGTTATAAATGAATTTACACATGACATGTGTAAGTACAGTTAATGAATATTCCCCCATCCTCTTATTCAAATACAAACTATCGGCCGCAATAGCCCCTGTGGTAGAGCGTCGGCTTGCGGATCGGATGGTCGCGGGTTCAAACCCCGGCCAGGTCAAACCAAATACTTTAAAGTAGTGGCTTCCCTCCTAACGCTCGGGGCTAAGGGGACAGCACTACGCCTGACTCGTCGGTGTCAGTATAATGGACAGGCCGGATTCAGTCCTTGGGCATCTTATAAGTGCCCCCTGTGCTATAATGATAGAAATGTCGCTGCATAGTATCGGCAAAAATGCCGGCAAATTCCAATCCCAAATACAAACTAGGCGCTAGGAAATAAACTTAACGCCATTTAACGGTTCATTGCAAGAAAATTCAATTTGAGGGCCGTTAATTTCATTTATGTATGCAAGGGACTGATATTTAAAGAAATGTTCTACAGGTACCCAGACCCTCTAATGGTCCGACAAATAACATTAAGTTTTAACAGATTTCGATTAAAATAACGGTGAAAAAGTGTTGAAGTTTCTGCGCTTTATTTGTAGTCTAGCATTTTGTGTTTATTTTAATACTTCTGCTATTTATCTGCCTTTTGTCTTCCTGTCGTTGTTTTTACTACTTTGAAAATTGTTGTTCTTGTATTTGTTCTTCTACTATTGTTGTTTTTGTTGCTTGGTTGTCTCAATTCTTCCAATGTTTGATGATACTTTCACATTGCTTAGAACTTATTTTTTAAAATGTTGTTTTTGCTGTAGTAGTTGTTGCTGATGTTTTTGCTGTTGATACAGACACTACAGTTGTTGTTACATGTATTTCTGTCGACCCAATAAAAGTTCAATGTCACTGTTGCTTATCCATATATCAACATGACAAATGTTCGTACAAATCATTTTTATTTCTCTTGTATGAGAACAACAACATACTATTAACGACCGGACCTGGTAGCGCAATCGGTAGAGCGTCGGGTCCAGGTACTGGAGGCCCCGGGTTCGATCCCGGGCCGCGACATACCAAAGTCGTTAAAAATGGTAGTTGTATAGCTCCCTTGATAACGCTCAAGCAAATATAAGGGTAGTTCCACGACTGGTTGGCCCGGTGTCAGGATAATGTGACTGGGTGTGGTATCATGCTAGGTGTTCACGGCATGCTATACACAGTGAAGGCAGCACTATATCTGCTTCAAGTGGACACCGTCTCCAGATAACTGAAATACGGTTGCTGGGACGATAAACCCAATAAACAAATAAACAAACATACTATAAACGACAGTGTAAGCGACACTTGCCCATGATAAAACAATAACAACCAGAATCGTGATATAACACGGGGTTGTTACATAATATTAATTTAATATCATGAAAATATGTGTAAATATCCCAGCAGCCCAGTAGATCCAAGCAACTAAATGAAGGTCTTATTTTAAATGTACCACACCAGTGGCTTTAAACATTTCCCCATTCTCTTATTTCCGCCTAAGACTCTATAATTTGTATTGTGCCATTGCGCACATTTTGTCCACTAGCGTATCCTTATAAGCAAGTCGTGTGTACACCATGTATGGCGGTTGAACAATCGTGACATTTAAATAGTGATTGATTACTGTTGTTTTTGCGAGATGATATTAGAAATATTTAAACGTTTGACATTTACCTGGACATGTTTTCTCCTTGTAGTAGCAGGGTGTTTGGAAATTAGAGCTGACTGTTAGAAAGTTTCGCTTAATCAAGAAACGCCGAAGGGAACGGCTACAACAAAAACAATAACTAGGAGACGTCCATAAACAATATATATTGAAGGATCAGAGTAATGGCAATAAGGAAATAAATATGGTTAACAGGAGAGAAGATGGCTAGAACTGAAAAAAGGGTAATATAAACATAAAATAAACAGTTGTATGTACCAAAGAACACAGATGGTGGTCGTCCATGCGTGGGCAAGCGGTTTAACTTGCGGACTTGTAACTCCATCTGAATTAGATTCCTGGTCGGGTGATAGCTTCCGTGGGGGTATTGAACCTGACATGCGGTGCGCCGGTGGTTCTATCTAGACATTTGTAAGTGTTCTGTTTCACCAACAATAATTTTATTACGCAGGCCGGCGCTTTCCAACGGTCCTCCATCCATACACCAGCCGCAGTAACCGTTCTTTAACCGAGCTACTTTAGAGGACGCTTAAACAGCGTCGCTTAAGTGTTAACTCAACAATGAGGCTGATTTTGAGTGCTTATATATCCCCACCGTCACCTTTACAATTATGTGTCGCTCATATGATCATAAATGTGTCTGTGCGATGTGTACCTAACCAAAAAAACATATAGAAAATCAGACGGACATGAGCTTGGACAAAGACATGGACATGAGTGAGAGAGTGAAATACAAGGGCGAAAAGAATGAGAGAGAGAATGAGAGAGAAAGGGGGAGAGAGAGAATGAGAGAGAGAATGAGAGAGAGAGAGAGAGAGAGAGAGAGAGAGAGAGAGAGAGAGAGAGAGGCGTGAGAAATATGGATAATTCTAAGCAGAGCTAATGCAATGCAGCAACTCCAACAGAATAGAAAAGAAAGGCCTAAATCGTGTCGACACTGGGGGTAATGGGTTCGAGTCCTTCTATGGACACGTATGGTCAACCTTGTTTTTGCTCCTTGATAGGACACGTATGGTCAATCTTGTTTTTGCTCCTTGATAACTATATCTGTATCACTCGTACTTGTTTTAGAAAGAACAATTGATTTTTATTATTTATTAAAATGAATATTTATCATCTAAATGTGCTACCCGGTATATCTTAAATTTAGAATTATCAATACAAGTTTAAATTTGGCTTGATTAACCAATATACTATATAAGACTATATAAAACATTCCGGGCAACGTTTAAAAAAATTGTCTGGCTATCTAGATCTCGATGTGAATAACCAATATACTATATAAGACATTCCGGGCAACTTTAAAAAAAAAATGTCTGGCTATCTAGATCTCGATGTGAATTTTTAATCAAAACACTAAGCAGAAAGCTGGAGAAATCAATCTTCAGAGTGTGTTGGTTATTTTATCAATTTATTTCATATTAGGAAAAGTTTGAGTCAAGCCAGTCCAGTAACATGTTTGGTTGGTTTGTCTAGTGTAATCTTTGTTTCCAAATAATTCCAATATTAGAATACTTATCGCTGCGAGGATTTGATGTAATATTGAGAGGTTTCTTCCATCAGAAAATGAATTCATTTTATACCAATTTTAAATTTAAAAAAAATATTTAAAATGTATATAAATTTTAACCAGATGGTGAATATTATTAAAATGTTGCATATATTTGTACTTTAAGACATACAGCACATCAATTGTATTAACATTTCCATTCTGTCTGTTGTCTATTATACTTACATTACCTTGCAGGAAATAACCCACTAGATACAGGCTATATTCACGCCAACAAAGCATCCATGGCCGCCGTTGTTAGTCTGTTGAGTCATATGTGACGGTAGGCCAGGCGTCCTGAGCCATCATCCCGCAAGATACGTTAACGTTGAGCGACGTTAACGTCCTGACGTCCATTTATGATGCGTAGAGGACACGGCACGAATGTGATGATGAATGGCAGGCGTTAATTATGTTGTCATCGACGTTCGCTGGGCCATTTGAGAACAGGCCGGCATTGAGAGAACAGTGATGCTTGAAACTGGGAGAATTAGTGGTGTCTGTGTTTGCTTCATATCGGCAGTGTCAATTAAAGAATGACAACTATTTTATTTCTATCGGAGGCGAACTTTTGAGAAATGTGATTTAATTATTTAATTAATACCGTGTTGTTTTTATTAAACCAAGCGAACCGATAAAAGACATGAAATAGAATTCAGCGTTTCGTGAAATGATCATAAAACGGACTCTGCGACCTCTTTGGATATGATCGGCTAGTAAACAGAGGTGAGACCCTGAGAACTGTTAAACACAAGGAATGTCCTTAGAAGGTGTTGATATTTTAACGCTTAATCTATCTGAAAAAGAAATCAAATAAATGTGAAATAAAAGTAAAATTGGACAAAATACGTTTCATTCTTAGAATTTTCTCAGTAATTGTTTAAACTTGGCAAAACCTTAAATACATTTAACGGATGGAGATCAGTGCAATTTCACTGGGTGTGGTGTTGGTGCTGGGGTGTCTCCAGGCAACAAGAGGTCACGGGGACCATGGTGATGCCGAGACCGTGTTCAGCTGGACCACTATCGACTACAACTGGCCGTCCTGGGCGGCGAGGGACAATGCCCTCATCGAGGGACGCTATGTTCCGCTGCATAACGCCATTAACGGCATCCGCATATACGGCGGTCGTATGTTCGTGACAGTGCCGCGGTTCACGCGTGGTGTGCCGTCAACGCTCAACACGCTAGTCACAGCAGACCCAAGCAAGAGGTACCTCTCTAGCAGAATGGTTTTAAATCCATACCCAAGCTGGGAGATGCAGACAGAAGGCAATTGCAGCGCCTTCCAGAAAGTGCAGAACATAGAGGTCGACCCTAAACAGGGCAGAATGTACGTTATTGATACTGGTGGGCGTGTGCATAACTGCCCAGCTAAACTGGTTATTTATGACGTTAGACGTGACGTAGAGATTCATCGATACGAATTTCCCGACGATGTTGTATATCGTGGTACAAACTATCTTAACGATTTAGTAATGGATTATGTCGACGGGAAAGTGGAGTATTTATACATCACAAATACACGTGACTTCACGATTGTTGTTTATGACGTAAAGAACGACCGCTCGTACTCGTTCAGCGACATTTCCATGCGCCCAGAGCCCGACAAGACTAACGTCAAAGTGATGAATGACGTCGTAAAGGTGGAAAATGGCGTCAACGGCATCGCCATCTCAGCCAACTTCGAGTACGTATACTATAGCCCGATCGCAGGCACTGCGCTCTATCAAGTCCCGACGTCAGTTCTACGAAACGCAAGTTCCGACTTCAGTGCACATGTGCGAAAAGTGGGCGACAAGCCATCACAGGGTGATGGTATGATTATGAGTACGCGGAACAGTCTGTACTTCTCGGTGCTGTCGAAGAACGCCGTGGTGATGTGGGAGATTCATAAGGACATCCAGAAGTATGGGTCAGAAGGGAATGTTATGATGGACTCTCTCACCGTGGAGGCCAACAACCCTTCCATGGAATGGGTCGACTCCCTCGCACTCGATAAATCCGGCTACCTGTGGTTCACCACCAGCCGACTTCAGTTATATTTTAATCAGAAACTAAGCAATGACACAATAAACTTCAGAATATGGCGAGCATTTGTGCACGAACCTAGCTATACTTACTTTACAACTTATCCGAAACTTTCAGGAAAGTCCAAATCCTGGGATCCTAACGGATCACCTGGAAACATGCGGCTAGGTGTGGTGTTAGTGTTGGTGACTGTGTTAACAGTGGTATTATTGTAGTTGGGACTGTTTTCGGAGACAAACAACCTTTTTATTATTTTTTTTCGTGTTTGTTAGAAACTGTTGCTTTAAGGTTTTATTTATTATGTGTTTTCCATAACATTATTGTTATCATATTTGATTTAAATTGTATGCCTTTAAAATATTCAAATTGTATGCGTTAAAACTACAAAAGGCGCAAACTTTGTATATGTTTTCGACTTGTTTACAGTTTTGTTTACTTACATTCACTGTGCATATGCTGCTGTGTTTTTTGAATATGTTTGTTATTTGCTTTCTTCATGACAATTGTGATGATTCTGTATATTTATTAATGCGCTTTACAGAGAAGGGCAAATACTCTGGTCTGCCACTTTTCATGATAATATTTCTTTCTTAATTCTACTTCGATAAAAAATCATCAAGCGTTTAGTCTTACTTCCCTTTTTCGTGAAATTTCGCCTGTTTTTTTTTTGTTTTTTTGTATCACGGCGTATGTTTTAATCTATTTAAGCGAACTTTATACAAGAAGTAACGATTACGGATACGTTTCTTAAGTATATGTTATTCAAACCAATCATTTAAGGAGAGTCTCATGACACGCTAAAACCAATCTCAATAACAACTTGTTGAATCGCGTATAAGAGTGACTGTTTAAGCGTAATGTAAGCTTTACTTGCAACAAACGATCTTATAGTTTAAAACGCAACTATTTTCTATTTTTTATATTTTACAAAGTTTTATAGAAAAAAAGATATTCAGCCACTTTCTTGCCTTCCACTGCGATTCGGCGCTTAAACATTGGTAAACTGAACAGAAATTGATGCATAAATACTTGTCTTAGCCCCCCTTCTTACCTGTTGTACCGGTGTCCATTTTTTACACGCGTCATGAGAAAACGCCCAATTTTACGCGAGGTGTTCCCATGCCTGCAGTGAATTTATGTGGATTGATGATGGTATGTTCGTGTAATGGTCTTCTTGCTAGCGAAGCAAGGGTCGTGTTATTTATAGGTTAATAAAAGTCGTGCAGCCCAAAATTTTAAAAAGTTACTTCTTCGATCATTTCACAGTTATACAGTCATATTTAAACTTACTTTTATAACGTTGATAACAAGATTCATGATTTATCTACCTATTATATATAGGTCAGGACTCGCTACAGTCAAATTGTTACAATGTATGTTTGGGGGGGGGGGGGTTATTTTATGTTTTCTTTGCTTACGTCTGTTAATGGACCTCAACTGTTTTAAATGTGAAGTGTTGCAGAAACTTGTCTGCTGTAATCCTCCGACATATATTTAAAATTGCAGCGGTAAATTATCTTGTGTGTCTGTTTTTGTTAAAATTATAATGTTTGCGACAATGGTTGCTTGATTGATTTAAATTTTGAATAAGCCAACATCGCTCTCTAAAGATTGTGTAATCTTTGTTCTGTTTAACTCGAACGAAAATAATCAGTTTGGTATATCAGAAATAAACAACTTTAATTTTGTAAAAAAATAAATAAACTGTTTTCATAGTGAGTGCTATGTATAGAAGTTAGTTATTTAATGCTAATTAATTTTACTTATAAGCTTACTGTTCAGCGAAAAACAAGGCTTGTTTGTTATCAATATCGAGGATTCAGCGCTGTAACATAATTTAAAAACGTATACTTCACCCCTCTAGTTGGCATGTGTAATCTTGTACAGTTTAACTATGTCGTAAAAACTTGTTTAATAAAATATCAAACCAAACACGATTGATTTCCTTATTATTCTCATGCAACAACAACAACAACAACCACTCCTACTACCACCTCTACTACCACCACCACTACTACAACTACCGCAACTACTACTTCTTCTACTACTACCATTTCCACTACTATTACTACTACTACTTCTACTACTACTACTACTACTACTACTACTACTACTACTACTACTACTACTACTACTACTACTGCTACTACTACTACTACTACACTGCTACTACTACTTCTGTTTCTACAACTAGTAGCACTAGTTTTCCACCACACCAAAACAACCACAAAAACTACCTTAACATATATACAGCCACCACAATCACCACCATTACAACAACCACTGTCACAAACTCCACCACCATCGCCACTACCACCACAACCACAACTACCGCCGATCCGCATGTAGCACGTGGTATCGCTACTCACGTGTCCCTGACAGCTTTCTTGTTATACATGAAAAGTCGACTAATAGAGAGCACGGCCCCACAATTTATTAAGTTCCTGTTTAATACATGTTGACAGTCACATACAGTAAAGCTCGCCAATGATTATAGCGCACAGGTTGACAGAAAACAATTCAATCCGGACAGCAGACCCAAGCGAGATTGAAGGGGAAGGCGACGGAAGATGCAGACCGTTACTTTCATAACGCAACAAATTCGGCAGACATAGTTTCCCCATCAATACTGCATATATTTTAAGTCGAGTTTGGTTAACAGACGACGTGTTGCTTGTTTGTAATGGGAAATTAATGCATTTTTTACACACGAAGAAATCTTATAAAAAGGAGTAAGGGAAATTAGGCGGAAATGCAGAAGAATACAATGATATTAAAATGTATTTATAAATAATTTTCAAGGTATTTTTTAAAATATGAAAAATGCGTGCAGCAGAAGTTAGATGAAAACATCGTGGTTTTAGTTGGGGTTTGATGTTTCATTGCCAATATTAACACTATATTAACCTTGTTTGGGGTACTTGTGCACAGTATCTGCAGAACCCATACTCCCTTCTAAGCAAAGGCGATATTGAACATTACCTTAAAATTGGTATCCTTCAGTTTGGGCCAGATATTTTCCTCTCATATAACCATACAAATTAATGTTTATCGGAGCCAAACACCACACTCGTCATTACCAACACTCATTTCCTATCTGAGTCACGCTGCACAGTTAACTATTTTTAAACTACGATAACCAAGTGACCACTTTATTTTAGGATCCTGTTTTATCATCCGGGTAAACCGCTCTGACGTCGGTACCTAGTTTTAGCAAAAACCCCTTACATGTTTTTTTTATAGATTTGGAAAGAAAGAACATTTAAAGCAATTTTTCACGATTTGTTCTTTTTTACAATTAATGTGTTCAAAATTATATTTTTAGATTAAAGCACGAGTTTATACAAGAATTATGCTCAAATTTCCTCCAAACATGGGTAAATTCTTTTTAATTATAAATTGATATAGGCAAGCTGTCGGATACAAAATTTAATTGTACGACAGTACAACTAATGAACATCACTCTTAACGACGTTCGCCCTTTTAAACTCTATAAATAAGCATGATTGGGATTTGTGCTTAAAACAGACATCGACGTAAGAGTAGATTCTGTAAACACAATGTCTTAGGTATTAAAATAAAAAAAGAAATGTGTATCAAAAAACAAATGGTTTGGTCAAGTGGCTCTTCTCGTAGTAAATACATTGTGCGGGTTCAAATCCCGATATCATCTTTTTTTTTAAGAATATATATATATACATACATGTGTGTGTGTGTGTGTGTGTGTGTGTGTGTGTGTGTGTGTGTGTGTGTGTGTGTGTGTGTGTGTTTGTGTGTGTGTGTGTGTGTATCACTCCTGATACCTGTGCAAGGAATCATATGCCATCTAACGCTGCTGCACTTCCTTCTTAGAAAAGGTCAGCCAGTCAAACCACAAAACGGAGGATTTTAGTTTCATGAATAATTTCCTCTTAACATAATGTTGAATAGAATTTTTACGGTCTAGTCCGTCGTTGTCTGAGTGTCATCATACCGCGACAACTAACTGCAACATTACAGTGGTTCGCAGAGCTAAATCATGGGTCGGCACGTGGTTCGCATAGCCTTTATATTTGCCAACATAGCTCAGACATACGTGTCGACACGTGGTTCGCATAGCCTTTATATTTGCCAACATAGCTCAAACATGCGTGTCGACACGTGGTTCGCATAGGCTTTATATTTGCCAACATAGCTCAAACATGCGTGTCGACACGTGGTTCGCATAGCCTTCTTAATTGTCGACATAGCTCCAGCATGTGTGTTGGCACGTGGTTCGCATAGCCATCATAATTGCCGACATAGCTCAATCATGTGTGTCGGCACGTGGTTCGCATAGCCATCATAATTGCCGACATAGCTCAAGCACGTGTCGGTACGTGGTTCGCATAGTCATCATTATTGCCGACATAGCTCAAGCACCTGTCGGCACGTGGTTCGCAAAGCCATCATAATTGCCGACATAGCTCCAGCATGTGTGTCGGCACGTGGTTCGCATAGCCATCATAATTGCCGACATAGCTCAATCATGTGTGTCGGCACGTGGTTCGCATAGCCATCATAATTGCCGACATAGCTCAAGCACGTGTCGGCACGTGGTTCGCATAGCCATCATAATTGCCGACATAGCTCAAGCACGTGCGGCACGTGGTTCACATAGCCATCATAATTGCCAACATAGCTCCAGCATGTGTGTCGGCACGTGGTTCGCATAGCCATCATAATTGCCGACATAGCTCAATCATGTGTGTCGGCACGTGGTTCGCATAGCCATCATAATTGCCGACATAGCTCAAGCACGTGTCAGCACGTGGTTCGCAAAGCCATCATAACTGCCGACATAGCTCAATCATGTGTGTCGGCACGTGGTTCGCATAGCCATCATAATTGCCGACATAGCTCAATCATATGTCGGCAGGTGGTTCGCAGAGCCATCATAATTGCCGACATAGCTCAAGCACGTGTCAGCACGTGGTTCGCATAGCCTTTATATTTGCCAACAAAGCTCAAGCACGTGCCGCCATAGTCCAAATATGTGTCGGCACGTGGTTTGCATAGCCTTCGTATTTGCCGCCATAGTCCAAATATGTGTCGGCACGTGGTTTGCATAGCCTTCGTATTTGCCGCCATAGTCCAAATATGTGTCGGCACGGGGTTTGCATAGCCTTTATATTTGCCAACATAGTCCAAATATGTGTCGGCACGTGGTTTGCATTGCCTTCGTATTTGCCGCCATAGTCCAAATATGTGTCGGCACGTGGTTTGCATAGCCTTTATATTTGCCAACATAGCTCAAGCACGTGTCGGCACGGGGTTCGCATAGCCTTCGTATTTGCCGCCATAGTCCAAATATGTGTCGGCACGTGGTTTGCATAGCCTTCGTATTTGCCGCCATAGTCCAAATATGTGTCAGCACGTGGTTCGCATAGCCTTTATATTTGCCAACATAGCTCAAGCACGTGTCGGCACGGGGTTTGCATAGCCTTCGTATTTGCCGCCATAGTCCAAATATGTGTCGGCACGTGGTTCGCATAGCCTTTATATTTGCCAACATAGCTCAAGCACGTGTCGGCACGGGGTTCGCATAGCCTTCGTATTTGCCGCCATAGTCCAAATATGTGTCGGCACGTGGTTTGCATAGTCTTCGTATTTGCCGCCATAGTCCAAATATGTGTCGGCACGTGGTTCGCATAGCCTTTATATTTGCCAACATAGCTCAAGCACGTGTCGGCACGGGGTTTGCATAGCCTTCGCATTTGCCGCCATAGTCCAAATATGTGTCGGCACGTGGTTTGCATAGCCTTTATCTTTACCAACCTAGCTGAAACATGTGTCGGTATGTGGTTCGCATAGCCTTCAAATTAGCTAACATAACTCAAATGTGTGCCGGTATGTGGTTCGCATAGCCTTCATATTAGCTAACATAACTCAAATATGTGTCGGCATGTGGTTCGTTTAGCCTTCATATTTGCTAACATAGCTCAAATATGTGTCGGTATGTGGTTCGCCTAGCCATTTTATTTGCCAACATAGCCAAAACATGTGTCGGTATGTGGTTCGCCTAGCCATTTTATTTGCCAACATAGCCAAAACATGTGTCGGTATGTGGTTCGCCTAGCCATTTTATTTGCCAACATAGCCAAAACATGTGTCGGTATGTGGTTCGCCTAGCCATTTTATTTGCCAACATAGCCCAAATATGTATCGGTATGTGGGTCGCATAGCCATTTCAATTGCCAACATAGCCCAAACATGTATCGGTATGTGGGTCGCATAGCCATTTTATTTGCCAACATAGCCCAAACATGTATCGGTATGTGGGTCGCATAGCCATTATAGTTGCAAACATAGCCCAAACATGTATCGGTATGTGGGTCGCATAGCCATTTTAGTTGCCAACATAGCCCAAACATGTATCGGTGGGTCGCATAGCCATTTCAATTGCCAACATAGCCCAGACATGTATCGGTATGTGGGTCGCATAGCCATTTCAATTGCCAACATAGCCCAGACATGTATCGGTATGTGGGTCGCATAGCCATTTCAATTGCCAACATAGCCCAGACATGTTTCGGTATGTGGGTCGCATAGCCATTTCAATTGCCAACATAGCCCAAACATGTATCGGTATGTGGGTCGCATAGCCATTTCAATTGCCAACATAGCCCAAACATGTATCGGTATGTGGGTCGCATAGCCATTTCAATTGCCAACATAGCCCAAACATGTGTCGGTATGTGGGTCGCATAGCCATTTCAATTGCCAACATAGCCCAAACATGTATCGGCATGAGGGTCGCATAGCCATTTTAATTGCCAACATAGCCCAAACATGAATCGGTATGTGGGTCGCATAGCCATTTTAATTGTCAACATAGCCCAATCATGTGTCGGCATGTGGGTCGCATAGCCATTTCAATTGCCAACATAGCCCAAACATGTATCGGTATGTGGGTCGCATAGCCATTTTAGTTGCCAACATAGCCCAAACATGTGTCGGCATGTGGGTCGCATAGCCATTTCAATTGCCAACATAGCCCAAACATGTATCGGTATGTGGGTCGCATAGCCATTTCAATTGCCAACATAGCCCAAACATGTATCGGTATGTGGGTCGCATAGCCATTTCAATTGCCAACATAGCCCAAACATGTTTCGGTATGTGGGTCGCATAGCCATTTCAATTGCCAACATAGCCCAAACATGTATCGGCGGCATGTGGGTCGCATAGCCATTTTAGTTGCCAACATAGCCCAAACATGTATCGGTATGTGGGTCGCATAGACATTTCAATTGCCAACATAGCCCAAACATGTGTCGGCATGTGGGTCGCATAGCCATTTCAATTGCCAACATAGCCCAAACATGTATCGGTATGTGGGTCGCATAGCCATTTCAATTGCCAACATAGCCCAAACATGTATCGGCACCGGATTCGCAAAGCCTTCATATTAAAAAAATAGAAAATTGGGTTAGACATGTTATAGATTAAATGGAATTCAATATAATTGATGTTATTCATTTTATATCATGATATCAATTATATGTAAAACGATACAACCCTAAGATAGAATTATTTTAAGTTCGTTACATCACATTAAAAAGGCCATAACTTACAATATACAAGTGCAGTTTTAACTCACTGGTTGTAATTGTAACCGGTTGACATCACAAAAGTTAATAAAAAAATTTTTTTTGTACTGAGTCACTAATGGTATATCATCAGACTTGACTTAATTTCTTAGGATTTAAATACTGTTTTTAGGAAATAGTTTCTTTTTATAATGCTTTGTGAATAAGGGCCGACGAAAAATTAAAGAAACGTTTGTGTCTGCTACCATCCTCGCGACCATCTTGAAAATAGTTTTTATCTATTGATTTTTCTTCAGTTACTATTTTAGACCTACAATTAAAATACAAATTCATTATTTCTAATGTATTAGAATTATATCTGTCTAAGTTCAGATAATACAAATATAAATTCGGATAACACGAAAACATGAAAACAACACTTGTTTCAATTTGGAACATGTTGCACGGTCTCCTCAGTTAAATTTGAGATAGTTCCTTTCGTCATAAAATCTAAACTGTATTTATATGACATTGTTGTTGTTTTCTTTAAAGCTATTTCAGACGCACCTAAGCAATTTGATGTTTATTTTAAAATTTAAATGCATTATTGAAAAATACCATTCATAACTTAAAAACTGCAATGGCAACATCCAACAGTAAAGGTAGATCTTTTGCAATAGCACACTTTTTATCCCAACTGATTGCATGCTTATATAAATCAACGTGTTTTTTTTTTCTTCAAGAGATTTTTTTCCAAACGTTGGGAGAATAAAAAGTATTATAATAGTTTGCAGTTTTTTTTTCAGTCTATACAGGTTTCATTTTTTAAGTACATTATCGACTACAGGCTATACTTAAACTATATGTTCAGGTCACTCATAACACGTACAGCCATACACAGTGTGATTTGGTGTTATAATCACACGACTCTAGACATAACATGCATCCGTAGATCTGATATGTGTACTTGTGACTTTTATAAAACATCGATGTAAAGATGTAAATAAATGTATATTACTTTTAATTTTCCTTGCCATATATGAGCTGTCTGTTCGGGGTATTGACACGGGTAAAGAGATGTTCTGCTATTGTCTAAAAGGAAGCATGCTGGTTTATCAATGATGTAAGAATGGGATCTGTTCGCTCTTGTGGCGTCGTTGTTCTTTCAGATTCGAATATCTAAATACTTGCTATATAACAAGCGATCACAATGACAATATGCTACACTAAGTAAAGTTTTTTTTGCATTCTTAACAAGGGCAGCTCAGTGCAAAGGGCGTGAAGTAATAGAGATCAAGGAAGATCAGCATAACTTATATTGTGTGTGAATACAGCTGAAGCCTTGCCGGTATTTATTGCAATTGGGCCATCTTCTAACATCCACGTTATCCGCCAACTTCACAATTTGTTTCCAGGCAACCATAACAATGACAATAAATGACACGTCCGGTGAGACATTCACTTTGCCACCTGTAACACCTCGGATATTTTACTTTCCGAAAAGATATATGGAAGTGGATGATATTTTGCAAAGGTTACTTAACATTTACAGGTCAACTTCCGCTGACCGAGTGACATTGTTCCCTTAAGGTCAACAGAACGCTTGGCCAGCCTGCTGACAATCTCTCGGACATGAATGACAGTTCGAGTTAACGGACAAATTTAGAGGTCATTCGAAAGATAAACTGCCTGTCAAGTATCCACGCGCTATGGCCAAATGCGGTGTCAAAAGGTGAAATATTTCATCACATTTATATGTTGCAATATCATTCCATATACAAAAAGGGGGTTTAACACGCGTGTTGTTTTGCATGGTTAACAGGTTAACAAACAGACCATGGTTTTCATGAGTTCCTTTGTTCTACCTTATATTTAACGGCGTTTGAAAGTTATGATTAGTGGCGATATAGAGTAAATGTCCTACTACTTATATGAAAGTCAGAGGTTCGAAACCACTTCGAGCTATTCACTTTTGAAAAACATTATTATTTAAGTATGCTTAATTATTGTCTCTTTATACATAAATGCATCACGGTTATAACTTTCCCTTATATCTATTTATGTACTCTTTATTATTCAATTGTATTATGTGTTATCGTTTTAACTAGAAATTGTAACAACAGTAAGCTGCTATCTGGGATAAATGTTTTCAAGTGTGTGTTGTTGTTTTTTTTTTGCTGACTGCATCGTGACTTTTAGTAAAAAGAATATATTTGCCCTCGAGCTATATAAAAGGGTGCGTATACACACACATACAATGTACAGCAATATTTTCAATGATTTAAGAAGAAGGTACCTTAATCCAACTATGTATAGTAGACCATCCGTATATAAAATGTGTTTGCTATTTGATTCGAAAGATAAAACCATACTTACCAATCTCGCTCTATTTATCAAGAAAGCAATCTCACTTAGAAGGACAATGTGTGTACTTAATACATAAAGTTTATTCTCTATTGCTGTTTCTTTTATTCTTTATATTTATTATAATGAAATTATTACATGCGCAGCTGGAAATAGTGTCATTTGTATTTCAGACTTTTATGATAGTAAGAAACCGGATACTAGATTTTACATTGTTATTCCAAAACGATGATGTACATATGTACAAATCTGAATTAAAATATGTTCTGTTCTGTTAAAAAAAAACACAAAAAAACATAGATTTACGCGATGAGAACCTTTCATAAAATTGGCATACCTTACTGACTATTTTACGGACTTAAATTACTACCCGCTGTTTTAAAAACATAAAAATAATTAGAATTGTGTTAGACTTTACTGACTTTTCATTGGTCGTTTTTGTAAAGTACAGTGACTTTATCGACTATTCATTCAGTACCATTTCAATGTTGCAATTCCTGCACATATTAATGGCAGTAACTAGAACGAAGTTTTCCTTTCTTATGTAGAGAATGACATTCAATAGAGCACTGATGGACACTAAACCAGTACTACCCAGTGGTAGCACCACTTAAACCTCGAGACTGGATGTAAGCTCTGCAAAGGTGTTATGTCTGGTTTATCGTCAAATAAACAATCTGTCAGGAATCTGGAAAGGGAATACACATCCAGATTCCAGCGCGTATATAAATAACGTATATAAAATGTCGCCAGCGTACAATAATAGCCTTTAATCAAAGCGCTGGGTAGGCGGTGTAATTTTTACCCTGTCAGCGATAAATCATTTGAAAATGTGCAACAAGCTTCGTACATAGGTATGGAAACGTTGTTTTATATTACTATAAAGCCTATGATCTCCTTAGTTGAGTCGAAGGAATAAATTCTATACCAGGAACACTCTTTCCTCTGTGCCTAACACTGTTTTCAATTACGGAAAAAAGACCGATAGGTTTATCATAAGCATCACTTTATCTATCGGTGTTGTTTCAGTGGTTCAAAATATTATACAATTTAATATAATATTATAAATTGGACACAATAACAATACAATTACGACGCGAAAACAACAACGGTTTCCCCAGTGAACGTAAACTGTTCTATTTTATGATGTCTAGACAAAATAAATTATCAAATTTTTACTGAAATAGAAAATACTATTATATGCTATTACAATGCAACTATATACTACCATTATACATGTGAATTGCATTGTTTTCTTTGCAAGCGGAAATTTTTTTGGGGATAAATTTCTCCGGACATTCAGATGGTTTTCATAGAAAATTGACCAGGAAGTAACGCCGACAATTGCATCACAGACCAATAGTGAACGTGTTTAATTGCTTAATTGTTAAATATTAAATGCTTTTAAATTAAATTATTTCCTTCGACTTACTGGATTTTGCCCTACTTACTTATCATTACATAATAATTGATAACTTTTATTACAAGCACTTTGAAGTTGCACCATCTAATGTCTTTGAACTAAACTACACTTTGACGCTGGTTGTGCATGCAAATATGCATTAAGGTATAGCGTTGGCATGTGGACAATTGTTGTAAACATGCCATTTATTGAACGTTAACTAACAAAAACAACACGCACGCACGCACGCACACACACGCACAGACAATACGGCGGTCCATTCCTGGACATTTCTTTCAGCTCGTTTTACTCCGATATCTATGAACAGGTCAACTCGTGGAGACGTCACGTTACGGAATACACGACAGCATAATAATAATAATATCATTAATTTACGAAGGTAACTCATACGCAAAATACATACACACACAGCATATTATATACATTTTTTCTAACAGAGGCCTTCGACTTACAATAGAAAGAAAAAAAATGTGCAATGAAACAAATGAAATACTAAAATTATATATACCGGCCGCAATAGCTCAGGTGGTAGAGCGTCGGCTTGCGGATCGGGAGGTCGCGGGTTCGAACCCCGGCCGTGTCAGACCAAAGACTTTAAAGTTGGTAGTAGTGGCTTCCCCCTAACGCTCGGGGCTAAGGGGACAGCATTACGCCTGGCTCGTCGGTGTCAGTATAATGGACCGGCCGGGATCAGTCCCTGGGCACCTCATAAGTGCCCCTGTGCTATAATGATAGAAATGTCGCTGCACAGTACCGGCAAGAATGCCGGCAAATCCCATCCCATCCCACTAAAATTATAATGAATACGGCTATTAAACATTTATTAGAAAGATCACATTCATACAAACAACATTTATCATTTTTATCATAAGTGATTAAGTGAGTACAATACATGTATGTTATCACATCATTCAAGCAATCACGTTGATACTAGTCAGGCCCGTAGCTGAGCCAAAAGCAATGTGCAAGCCTGGTTGAGGCGGCAAAGCCGCCGATACGCTAGGGGGGTTTGGGGGCATGCCCCCCCCCCCCCCCCCCAAGAAAATTTTGAAACCTTAGAATGTAAATGGTGACATCTGACGCCTTTTTGAACTGTTTAACTGCATTAAAATACTGAAACAAAATTGTGTGTTAACGTGTGATTTATTTATTTTTGAACGAATTAATTAAACAAAGTCCAATCTTCGGCTTTTGCTTCCAGCGAATTTCATCACTACTTGGTCAATGTCAATGTTCACATCCCGATACACATGCATCAGCGCTAGTCCTGTCATGCGCTCTGTCCGCATGGTTGACCTCAGGTAGCTTTTCACCCTGCGCATAACGCTAAAGCTCCGTTCAGCAGTAGCAGATGATGCCGGCATGGTCAGAAGAATGGTGAGTACGGTATAAATTCCCGGGTAAAGATCAGGATTGATGGATGCAACAGTTTCACCCAATTTGCTTGGTTTGTCATTTTCATCCATCAACTGCCATCTAGCCTTCCATCGCCTAACTTCGTTATGAAAAGGACTGGTTTCCTTGCGGTAGGTCCACCGAATACCCCGCAAAAATGAGATCTACCATTTCTTCTGTGCAAAGGTTCAACTTGAATCAAGTACTGTGCACGGAATCTTTCCTCAGCCACAAGCAATCTGTCGCTAAGTTCTTGACACAAATGGTCCAAGAAAGGGAAGTAGAGAGCTCGCTGCCAATACTGTTGTGGGTCATTGGCCGGTGGATTTGCTCGGTTTCGTTGGCGTTGAGCCAGACGGGGCATTGAAGGTTCAAGCTCAAATTCTGCTCCAATATCTTTGGCGCATTGAAACAATGCTTCCCAAACATTAGGGTCTGCCCTTTCGTTTTGGAACTGGCGGATGAGGGTCTGGCTTTCTTGTGTGGTAAATCACAGTCGACTGCCTGGAGGAGATAAGACAGAGGGACTGTACTTTGCATCACATGTTCAGCAACAACAAGTCCGATTATGAAGTCAAACTTCATGATTGACGCCAAGTGTTGGCCTGCCTTGTCATCGCCGTCCTCCTGTAGTTGCTCCAGGGCATGAACCACAACGCTGTATGCGGACTTGAAAGTTGTGAGTGCATCGGCCCGGCTTGTTCACCTAGTCTCACATAGGGTTCTGAGTTTGGTGCGTTTTTTCAGCTTCTCCTGTGCGTCATCGTTAGCAGCAAGTTCATCAGCAAAGAAGGTAAGTCTTTTTGCTGAATAGTCGAAGGCAAACCCTACCTCTTGAACAGTCGTCATCACTGACCTAATGCACGGGTCCTTACTGCTATGCATGACTGCTAGATTGAGGCAGTGGGCTCTACAGTGTACATAGAGCGCAGACGGAATACGTTGACGAATTCGTGCCTGCACGCCCCTGTGTTTACCGGACATATTTGCGGCACCATCATAAGCCTGAGACCGCATCTTATCGACTTGGATTCCGTGACTTTCAAGTGAGGTCAAGAGTAGTTCTGCCAATACCTCGCCAGTTGTTCTACGTGCTTGAACAAACCCAAGAAAATCTTCACGGACTCTGAACTGCTGGGAACCGCTTCCACGTTGGACAAATCGCAGACACACGGACACCTGTTCTTTTGTCGACTTGTCGGTTGATTCATCGGCAATAAGAGCGAAACAAACTGCATCATTGCAAGCCTGCACAATTTCGTTCTGTATCTGCTCAGCACACAGACAGATCAGTTCGTTTTGTATGTCGGGCGATGTGTACGTTGCCCTACGATTTTCTGGAACATTAAGATGCTGGGCTAGGATAGGGTCATTTGTTGCCTTTGAATACAGTATGGCTAGAAAATTGCTTCGTTCTTCGGTGTTACCTCTGACAGCAATATTTTGCTTACCACAAAGGACGATCACTTCTATAATTTTCTTGAGAATATGGCGGTTCTGCTCCACTAGTCGTTTGTGACTGTCAGATACAGAACTTGTGATTGGTTCCATCTTACCTGATTGCATATCAAGAAAGTGTTCTGCCATAGCTGTAACATTGTGGTGGTTTGACTCTGCTATTTCGTGCCGCTTGACGTAACTAGCTAGGTTGGACCAATCCTTCACTGGTGTACTAATGAAAGTTTTCTCCTTCGCATCTTTCCGCCCGAATACGAAACAGGGCGCGCAGAATAAGGCATCTGTAGAAATCGAGTATCTGAGCCAGGGGTGGTCTATCAACCAGCTTGATGACAGCTTTCTCATTTTCCCATGGATGCTTCTGCAAAAGAGAAAAACAACAATTAACCCTTTACTCCACACAAGCGCATCTTAGCGCCCCTATAACTGATGGCTATTACCGAGCTAATGCTCCATTTCCTACAATGATTTCAATATAATTCAAAAATGGCATTTTTCTTTTGCCTAGATTTTCCCAATTTTCATCAGATTCTTTTCTTGTGGATTAGTCTAAAATAGCTTGTGGAGGAAAGGGTTAAATTAGCTGACCTGGATATTGAAAAAAAAAGCAATCTCCAAAAATACTAATCGAAAATATATGTTCTGATGTTTATAATGCCCCCAACCACTAAAAGAGGGGGGCATATAGAATAGCCTTTGTCAGTCTGTCTGTCCGTCCCTGCGTGCGTATGTCCGCACACACCAGAGCTACATTTGAACAAAATAATTCACACTGCTTTGAACAAAAGGAAAGTCAAACCCCATTTATAATGTAGCTCTGAAAGTACGTCCGTCCGTCCGGAAATGTTTGTGTCGCGCATAACTCTAAAAGCATTTTTACTACAAACTTGAACCTTCAGGGACTTGTGCACCTGGGTAGTTTCATCCAGCCACAGTTAATATTTACGGAGATATGCGCCTTGATTTTGTGAAAATAGATCTACGTGTTGTCTGTAATGCATTCGAAAGAAGACAACAAAACGTACCTTGAGGGGAAATTGAACAGATGGCAGTCAGTCCATGCATCTTTCAAAATCGACAATTTCCACTCTGCTTCAAGTTCTCCACGTGCCACAGTAGCTATATCAGGATATGAAGGACCACTGATTGTAGACTTAACTGACTGAGCCTGTACAGGTTTGATATTGTCAGATTCTTTGCCAGATAGATCTATGTCCATGCTATTTGCATGCTCCGAAGGTGCCGCGCCGGTTGTTTCTGGGCACGAAGTCGCTGTCACGGTTTCTGACATCCGCTTGAACATCTTGTCCAGTGTCATATGTTTTGTTTTCTTCATTTTTATAAGAGTCCGGCCCGACCGACCACCATGAATTATTCAAAAATTGAAAACATGACGTCACTACTATACAGCGGATGACATACTAGTAGTGACGTCATGTTTATGATCGCATACAGTTTACGGCTTAGAGTGTCATGTTATTGAATCAGCTTAAATCATGGGTCGTGTTAACTTCTATAGATCTACATTATTTTCGTGTATAATATACAGAAAAACTAATTATTGATTTAAAGAAAAGTCAAATCGGGAAAATAATGTGCAAGCCCGGGCTTTTTGGCGTAAAGGCAGCTACGCGCCTGCTAGTCTGTTACTTATACAAACTGTATAAGAACACGGAACAAGTTAAATTATTGAAGATATTCAATATAATTTTCTGACTACTGAAACAGTGATATACACTTGTTATGTTTGGTGTGTTTGTTTGTTGTTTGTTTGCGTGTTCATTTTGTTGTTGTTGTTGTTTTGTTGTTTTGTATTAGCATTTAATTTATACATAAATTGGTACACAAAATGAAACAAATTGATAAGCATCACACATGTATGCAATTAGATTCACGCTAGTTGTTTAATTCATAATACGAATATTCACAAACATAATATCTACATTAGACATTGTATAGACATTGACATGTTTACAATGTAAAATGGGTGTACATATAAAACTAGTATTTCGGTATTAGAGAAAACCCTAATGACTAATGACGGCGAGGAACCTAGCGCAGCAGATTGCTTAAACAATCACACTTAGGGATACAAACATCAAATTGCTTTTGGACATGCCCTGATACACATACAAAACAACGTCATCTATGTTCAAATCAAGATGGACACCATTTTAGCCGCTATTTTCCAAGGCGGTTGCCATTTGACATACCTTTAAACAAATACAATTTAAATGGAGGTGATGCAAAAGCATTCTCCATGCGTCTGAAATTCAGCATTCACCTAATCTTAGATGCAGTCGCAAGCGATACCGCCCAAAAATGATATAGTCGCAGCTGTGATGGTTGGGTTGTGATCGGGTTTGACCATCACCGTTTAGCGTTTCCTCAACATTTTTTTTTTTTGCATCATATTATCAAATACATATGTAACAACACTGTCGCTTCATTACATTTGTCTCTATCACAGGCTCACACATGTCATTCCTAGTGACCTTAAGGTGGTATCCGTCAGTTTGCCTATTTCGAATAAATGTAATAACATGTTATATATTTATAAAAATATCAGATGTTTATATATTAAAGGTGGTATCCGACATTGTCTAAATAAAATACATATAATAACTCACCCACTGTTTTGGAAATTTTGGCAGAACTTTTATGTATAAACTCACTAATAGACCATGTAAGGACAAATTTTGGAACTGCCTTAATTATTAGTAAATGCGGTCTCTTAGGTAGGAAATGCATGTTTGTAATGATGAGTGGGGTGTTGTGCTTCACTTTTCACTTGGCTAGAAGTCATCAGTAATCTTCAACATCATGGATATTTTCAGTAAACAATAATTTATCTGTTGTTGTTTTTTTTTGAGAAAAAAATAGTCTAAACTTATGGATACCATCATTAATTGCATTGTCAAAAAGGTTTTAATAACAATAAACCATGATGATAATTATAGGTAGGATTTACCCTGCAAAGACTTTTTTGTGTGACAACTGTCACATAAATTTAGGACATAACGAGATTTTATTATTTTTGTTCTAATTTTGTATGTTTTTGTTTTATATTATTATTGGTGAATGAATAATAAATATATTTGTCCAGACGAGGAATAAAACCAAAGAGGTTAGGCGGGTTACTGCAACTTTTCATATAAAGCTGAAACCTGTATAGCATACCTTAATTTTTTCAGTTACCATGACATGAACAATTTCTTCAGAGACAGTTAACCTTTACATTCAATGCCATGGGCCAGCCAACAGAAGCACAGCTGTCAGGAAGGCAGAGAGGAAATATCAGTTTTTTGCAGTCCTTTGAAAAAGATTAAATATTATTAAAAGATTTTGACTTTTCAGTCTGTTTCAGTATTGCTTTCTTAGTGGTAGACCATTTTTTAAATTTTGCTTTTCATAAAACTGCTTTACACATCACAAGGCAGGATTATGTTAAATATTGTTTATTTCTCCATATAATCTACAAAATGATTTGACAGTTAACAAACATTAGCATAGCAGAAGAATCTAATTCACTTACCATATTTAATGATTGACAGAGTCATGTTTTTGAATTCTATCAAAACAACTATTTAAAGCGTATTTTACCAAGATTAAATTACATGTTTAAAAACTTTAAAAGAACCACTTAATGGCACATTTATTGAGTACTTGCACATAGTCAATTTATATCAAATGGTAAAGGGAGAATAAAACATGTGCTATTATTATACATATAATTATTAGGATTTCACCAGAAACAACTTTAATAAATTATTTGACTTTTATTTCTATAAAAAAGACAATGGTGTTGCATAATCATTGTCAGCATATTTAAATTTATATGTATTTTCCTGTCATAAGTGCATTTTTCATTCCGCATTTAAATATTTTCTGCACATTATAAAGCTGTGTTCTTGTTTAAACACCTTAACATGAACGAAATGGAAAAAGAATAAAATGATTAGTAATACATATTTATTCTTGTATGTTCTGACAACATTAATTAAAATGTAATTGCTAACAGCAAAGAAGAGTGTCATGTCTGTATGCAAAATTTAATAGTTTTAAACACTCGAGCTATGTTAAAAGTTTTCACACTGTAGGAAGAAAAGTTATACAATATAAACTTAAGCCGGTTGTAAATTGATACAACCACTTGTTAGTTTTAAATCATGGGCCCAATTATTTCTAATATTAAGTATTAAATAGTGTTTGAGTTAGGCCTTGGTTCTGTATTGTTACTTATCCAATGGCTCTTAACTGATTCAGTTTAGTTGATGAATAAGCCTACTGCAACTAAAACATATATCATTTGTTTAATTGGCATGTTTGTTATTTTAGCTAAGTGCTTTATGTTTTAAAAATGCACACTGAATCAGAAAAAAAAACTTATTCCCAGTCAATACAAATATATAACTAAAACTATATATTTTTATTTATTTATTTGTTAATACATAAAACATACATGTATTGTTTTGACTAGTTTAACTCTGAACTTTGACATATTAATATTGTCAAAACAACATAGAACTATAGAGAAATGTTTTGTCAATAAAAATAACCTTAAATTATTGCATCAAACATACATAAACAATTCAGATAATGTTTCTACATTTACCCATTTTATAGTTAGTGTACTAAAATATGTAAGCCAGGGTTGCCCTGATATGAATTGTTAAAACTCTATGTTAGCAGTAGGTAATAAACTCTGTCTGTCAATAATGTACGATATATATCAAAATTAAACACACACTAGAAGACCAAACCTTCAATGTTGTTGTTTTATGTGATTTATTTCTCAAAATGTTATGTTATGATAAAAAATATGTTGACATCTAACAAGTCAATAGTAATTTTCAAAATTGTCTGAAAGAATTCTGGCTCCAAGATGTGTTTAAGTTCCCCTGTACAAGTTGAACGTCTCAAAGCAACAGGCACAGGCCAGGCAGAGACGTCTCTGGGTCAGGGGATTCATCACTGTTGTCTTATTCCTAAAATCAGTATAAAAAGACAATTAAGTGCATACTCTATAGGAAACAGTATTATCTAATTAAACTTGTGTTCAAATATTGATATTGATTGTGGTTCTTTTTCTTTCCAATTTGAGATCCCTTACACGCTTAACCCTTTCCACCATCAGTCTTTGCGCGGTCTTCCTACTGTGTCTCCAAGCAACGACTTATTTATTTTAATTGAATATTATATATTTCTCCGTGCAGTTTTGGCAAATACAAGCCATAATAAAATACCACCTGTTACACAGTATTAGCTATGGAAGTGTTTATGGAAAAAAGGGCAGCAAAAATAGTGTCTAAATGGGACGTTGTCTATGATTCATTCAGAATTCTGGTCCTTTGTTTACACGTGGTTACGATATGTTTTTTGCCGATTCATGGAAAAATAAAGCAGGCAATGAATATACATACAAAGAAGATATTTACCTTCAATCCATTTTCAAGTTGATTCATTTTCCGTGGCCATTTTTCTTCAAATCTCTGTTTTATTTTTCAGCTTTATGCTTCTGTTTTGCATGCGAAACCCAAACCGAAAGTCTTTCTATGACTCCCGGTGATGGCGCTGCGAAACTGGAAGATATTCGCGCACTTTGCGGAGTCGGCGGTCCCATTACTATATGTCAGTGGTATATGTGAGAGTAACGAAAGGTAATTGCTTAGCAGAAAAAATAGACATGAACATACAGAAGAGTGTAGCCGTTTTTATCTACTTTATTTACTTCAAAAACATTGACATTCATTTCCGTGAGCAAGGTGTATATAAGAGAGGGAAGAATGTTAACTCGGAGTCTTTAATTTTAACATCAAGAATACATTATGCGTGATCCCCCAAGAAGATAATAATTTCCCGTTATCTTTGTTACTTCAAAAAATTTGACATTTACGTTCGTGAGCTTGTCGCAGTTGTGTGAGCCACGAACGTTAACTAGGCGTTGGTGGATGTTAACAAGCCAATGAAACCTTAATTTTGAGTGTGTCCAACATGTGTTCATTTTGCAAATGATATAACAGTTAATAGATACTGTTAGTACAAATAGCCGCTAACGCACGAAGATGCTTAGGCAAATAGTGTTCGAGTTAATCCAGACCAGCCAGCATTGGAGCTGTCCTTTTCAGGGTTGTATTATATGCTCTCTGTCCCTCTGTCCCTAATTTCTTCCCTGTGCTTTTAGTTTCTAGCAAAACCCTAAGACTTTGACGTATTTCTAAATGTAATATGATAATGGCTAATATCAACACCTGTTGTAAACTTCGGGCTCGCTGAAACGTCATTTGTCATCGAACCAACGTAAGTAACACGTCGTGCTGTAAACGAGTTCCGAGAACAAAGCCATTTGTTAGTGTCTACCAAAATAGTTTTAGTGTCGGATCCTAACGCAGCATGGCAACAAATGAAGGTGTTCTTATACGTATATTAAATAAGCTTTTACATTAACAACATAAATTACAACCGAGTTATATAAGAGCCTGTCAAACACACGTTCATATGAAACAGTTAAAGGAGATGCTTTTCCGGTTAACTAGAGTTATAATGTCGAGGACTTGGTTTGAAAGCTTTTTTATCAAAACGGTCAATAGGATCAACAAAACAACTTCTCGATAAAAATCTACCACTTTAAGTCTCGAATGGTTTAAAGGTGGTATCCGACAATTTGCCCATATCTGTGTATCAATATCTGACCTCTGTTTGTGGTATTTGTGCATCATTTCTGTAAAAAAACCCATCATACTTTAGTAAAATATTTGATGAATTTCAACAGTATCTCAAATTTTGGGACAATAAAACTCGTAAATCAATTCTTAAAATGTTCATTCTTTTCAAATGTGTAAATAAGAACGATTAAGATTTCTGCTAAAAAAAGACATTGACGTCACAGCGGATGACGAGGATGAGCTAAAACAAAAGTGGTATCGTGGTTTTCTTAGTATAAAAATAGCTAACTGTGCAGCGTGGCTCAGATAGGAAATACATGCCTGTAATGACGATTGTGGCGTTATGGTTCATTCTACAGACAGGTGTAAGACATAAATAAATAGTATTTTGCGAGATCTGTTCAGGCAATAGTTGTTTATTAAAATGTTTAATGATAATATTTTTGTTCCAAACATTCTAAAACTATCTTTAAGCAAAGAAATATAATACTCGAGGTATTTCGATTTGGTCGAGTGCAGCGGACAATATGTATTACGTTCATAAAATGAACGTTTCAACTTTCTCTGCCATTGTATGAATTGGAGTACTGTTAACCATTTAACGGACAGAACTTGTAAAATGTATGTCTGCATTGATAAAAATTATTAAAGACAAGGTGGATTATATTCATTATTTTCAAAGATGATATAAAGCAAACAATAGGACTAGCAAAAACAGACAACAACCAGCTGCCTTAAATTTTAGATGAGAGAAATCAGACACTACTTTATGTGTGTGTGTGTGTGTGTGTGTGTGTGTGTGTGTGTGTGTGTGTGTGTGTGTGTGTGTGTGTGTGTGTGTGTGTGTGTGTGTGTGTGTGTGTGTGTGTGTGTGTTAAAGACAGAATGCTTAAAAGATAAAAACGAAACGCGTTATGTCAGGATAAGTCTTGTATTGCAAGGGAGAATACTGATTCAACAATTTTGCGCGAATTTCTTAGGAGTTGTCGTTCTTGTATGTTTAATCGCGTAAGAGTTAGAACGGGAGACACCCAAGGCGCCATAGAGAGCATGCGCTTTAACAAAGAAGATGACTATCCTGGAAACTAAACACTCCCTTACACAGTTGATTGATTACATAAACATTTGACAGTAACGAACCATAACTCTGATGGAAAGTAGAACATTTTTGCTACTTTGTTTTCCTTGTTCTCTGCTACATACGTATTTACAGGCTGCATTATAACATCGTCTCTTTTGTTTAACAAAACTTCGTCCAACAGCTACGTTTTAGTGCTTCTTATTAAAATAGCGAGCTACACATTATTGTTGCAAGCTACCCGGAACACATTGTTCTTTCCTCTGAAAATTGCCTCACGGAACAGCGCCGACATCGTGTTATTGACTGCGACACTATCGTCCCCATAAAATGCATTCCATAAGGCGCCAATAAAATATAAAAAACAGTAGTTAGTTTTCATTAAGGCATTTCATGGAAGTGATTTACACATATTTATTTTTTATACTTTCTTAAATGTTAGAGGACGTAAAATATTAAAAAAAAAACAGGACAGGGGTAATACTAATGTAATGACAATACATTTATAAACAGAGTTCACAATATTTTGAAATGGATCCTATCTCTGGTCATTTGACCCTCTTAAAATAGGTTAGTGAAAATATTTAAAAGGCCATGATGTGATCAATTTGTATCCGTTAAAATGTCATGATGTGATCAAGTTGTAACTATTAAAATGTCATAATGTGATCAAGTTGTAACCTTTATAATGTCATGATGTGATCAAGTTGTAACCATTAAAATGTCATGATGTGATCAAGTTGTAACTATTAAAATGTCATAATGTGATCAAGTTGTAACCATTATTATGTCATGATGTGATCAAGTTGTAACCTTTATAATGTCATGATGTGATCAAGTTGTAACCATTAAAATGTCATAATGTGATCAAGTTGTAACCATTATTATGTCATGATGTGATCAAGTTGTAACCTTTATAATGTCATGATGTGATCAAGTTGTAACCATAAAATGCCATGATGTGATCAAGTTGTAACCTTTATAATGTCATGATGTGATCAAGTTGTAACCATTAAAATGTCATGATGGGATCAAGTTGTAACTATTAAAATGCCATGATGAGATCAAGTTATAACCATTAAAATGCCATGATGGGATCAAGTTGTAACTATTAAAATGTCATGATGTGATCAAGTTGTAACCATTAAAATGCCATGATGGGATCAAGTTGTAACCATTAAAATGCCATGATGAGATCAAGTTGTAACCATTAAAATGCCATGATGTGATCAAGTTGTAACCATTAAAATGCCATGATGAGATCAAGTTGTAACCATTAAAATGCCATGATGAGATCAAGTTATAACCATTAAAATGCCATAATGTGATCAAGTTGTAACCTTTATAATGTCATGATGTGATCAAGTTGTAACCATTAAAATGCCATGTTGAGATCAAGTTATAACCATTAAAATGCCATGATGGGATCAAGTTGTAACCATTAAAATGCTATGATGGGATCAAGTTGTAACCATTAAAATGCTATGATGGGATCAAGTTGTAACCATTAAATTGCCATGATGGGATCAAGTTGTAACCATTAAAATGCCATGATGGGATCAAGTTGTAACCATTAAAATGCCATGATGTGATCAAGTTGTAACCTTTATAATGTCATGATGTGATCAAGTTGTAACCATTAAAATGTCATGATGGGATCAAGTTGTAACCATTAAAATGCCATGATGGGATCAAGTTGTAACCATTAAAATGCCATGATGAGATCAAGTTGTAACCATTAAAATGCCATTATGGGATCAAGTTGTAACCATTAAAATGTCATGATGGGATCAAGTTGTAACCATTAAAATGCTATGATGGGATCAAGTTGTAACCATTAAATTGCCATGATGGGATCAAGTTGTAACCATTAAAATGCCATGATGGGATCAAGTTGTAACCATTAAAATGCCATGATGAGATCAAGTTGTAACCATTAAAATGCCATGATGTGATCAAGTTGTAACCAATAAAATGCCATGATGAGATCAAGTTGTAACCATTAAAATGTTGAGATGCGATGAAGTTGTAACCATTAAAATGCCATGATGAGATCATGTTGTTACCTTTAAAATATCATGGTGTGATAAGTTGTGAGACAATACATTTTTTTTATTTTTCATTTTTTCAAATTCTATTATTTGCTTCGATGATTCAAAGAAAGAGAAACTAGACAAACATCACAATAAAAACATTACAAAGCCTTAATCTTTATTGCATGATTAGTGTTGTCCCTGTTCTTGCATTTGTTGATGGGAGAGATTGTGTTGATCAGCAAATGTATCTACCAGCGAGATATTGAACAGTGGCTTATTTCTTTGTGAAGTCAGTTGTTAAGTTTGTTGTGAGCATTTAGCGTATGGTTATGTAAAATTACCATTTCGGGATTGATATCACAACGGAGAACTTTTATCAACCATTGCTTAGTAATTTTACACATATATATGTATGTATGAGGAGTGTCAAAGAATTCTATGATGAATGGTTGTTGTGCTTGCAGATAATGGATTATCCACTCCTCTAGCTGTCAGAATGATTGTATTTTTTATAAAGTGAAAAAAGAAGCTTATGGTTCCAAACTTGCCAGTTCTTTAACCCACGATGATGTTGTTTGTTTTTTTACAAAATATATCAAGTGGTACCTAATTCAATGATGTTGGCATCCGATTGTTTAAATCTCCAAATGGCTCGAACGTTCGTAGACTTTGATCATGAAACTAAAGTTGTTGGCGTTAAAATATGCCCATCCCCTATTCTTGCGGGATGACCACCTCCCCGACAGCGAATTTTGTAGTATTTCCGGGAAGGGAATATGTTGTTTATTCCTCTCTTCCGTTTTCAATTGCCTTACCCCGATTTACCATATTCGGATAGAAATATGGTAGATTATTATTAGCATCTCTTAAACAAGTAACTGTCCGATAGTAACAGCCACATAGCCTTTTCATTTATTAAGTTGGTCCAAGTACGGCACACAATTCTCCACGCATCTCTAGCATAAGAATAAATGATGAGAAATAAGGGAAAAAACATCGAAAAAGGGACTGACTGGTCATTTGGAAGCATTTTTTTTTTACATTTTAAATTTAGTACATGTGTGCATTCATGCTTAGAAAGCAGAAGTATACGTATTTAAAGGTAAATTAAGTCGCAATTGCCTCCTTAAATACACAATGCAACATATTAAAATATACAATGTACACTATATTCCATTGTATACATAACCTTATAATTAAAGGCGGTTTCCGAAAATTTGCCTATATCAAAATACATTTAAGAAAATTTGGAGTTTTCTAGTTGAATTTGGACATACTTTCTGCATAAACCCACGCGTAAGTCTAAATGAAGATGACTTTGCACGCTCCCTCAAATGTTAGACAGAGGAAATTGCGAAAAAAAGCCGCTCTAAATGTTCATTCAAATGTTTAAAAAGCAAGATGGGAATTTCTGCTAAAAAACGATTCAAACTACACATCGGATTGCCAGCTTGATGGAAGAATGTGATATTAAAAGTAAATGGCCACATGGTTTTCTGAGTTTAAAATTGCTAATCTGTGGCTCACATGGAAAATACATGTTTGTAATGACGAATAAGGTGTCACGCCTCACTTTTCGCATAAATGACGAACATCAGTAAACAGCATTTTTTCAGATAACACTTATTAATGTGGCTGTTTGACAGAAAAAAGTTCTGATCCCAAACTGTCGGATAGGCTACCACCCTTAAAACTCTAAGCATGTAGGATGGCAATTTATCGTTTGACAAAGATTTCGTCTTCCTTGTAATTGCTACAGCTATTTATTAGATATATTCAGTGATATTCTGTTGCATTCTTGTTATGTAATATATGACGATTTTGGATACTTTAAAAACAATAGGACTTTCTTCTTTTTTGTTTTTATTATCAAAACGTATAATTGAAAATGAGGCAAACAGTGCACATGCCATCCCATTGCTCTTATTTCCGTTTTCCTAAATATGTTTGCTCACATCCATTGGATGAGTTCGATCTATGTCGTTCTGTTATGTTTACTTAGGCATAAGGCTGTCGGTCGAGAGCAGGCATATTGTAAATCATTGTTTTATTATCTCTACCGAAGCATGCTCCGTTCAGTAGTGCAGCCTCGATAAAGTCGAGAAAAATGGAAGATTTCATAACATTGGATACCAAAACGGATTCTCACGTTTCTGCGTCTGTTAGCACCACTTTGTATTGATTTATAAGCAACTGTATTGGTTGCCATAGCTACACAAAACACCCTACTTGTAAACGTTTGTCGTCGGCTGAATCTCGCTAGCAGACGGCAGGTGCGACAGGTAAACTGTGAAATGTATTTAAACCAATCAGAGTGACAGTTTTTATTAACTCCGTATGCATCGTTTCTTCGAACAGGAAGTTACAATAAACCAACAATCGGATAGAACTGTGTGTGCTTCATTGGTCTAATTACAGGTAAGTGAATTTATAAGGTGTCAATCCAGAAATGTATCTGCTAAGGGTTTTTATGGAGGGAAAATTCAAATTTAATTTACAATTGCAGCAGAAAGGCTACTACTAAACTAAATAAGTTTTTTATCACAGCCTTATTTAATTTGAAAAGCACCCGTTTCACCTTTTTTGTGAGATTCATTCTCATGAAATTAATAAATGTCAAAATCTGGTATTTCTTAAGTGTTGACGCACATACTTTCAACAAGACACTGACATTTTTACAGTAGATTGGCGTCGTCCATTAAAAAAACTTCAATATTTCAGAAAACGAACTAACCCGCCACTCCCTAAAGCCATTATGTTGTGTGTTTGTAATTCATTATGCAGTTTAACAAAGAATAACGACGTGGGTATAAATTTGATGTGGATATAATTGTGGGACACATTAAAGTTCCCCTCAGGATCATTTCTGTCTGTTAATGGCTTGTTCTTAGAAACACTATGCATGTACAAGTACAGACTTACAACAGAATCAGATAACTCTTCGTTGATTTGATTCTTAAACTACATTTTGTTCTTC
>CM017567.1:7387528-7482528 GCA_007844125.1 Sinonovacula constricta | reverse complement strand
AACACTGCTGTGTGTGCATTCGCTATCACCTTCCCCACTTAAAAAATGGACCCAAAATTTGTTGTTTTATAATAAGGATATTTTTGTGAATTACGAAATTATATTGAGATCACTACTTTGAGATTGATTCTGATATAGAAAAGAGCAAAAATGCAATTTAAAGTTATATCCAAGCAAAATAAAAACACAAACAGTGGCAATAGTTGTTAGCATTTGTATGACAAAATCCCTCTGAGACAAAATCCCTTTTGTTCCTTGTAGCTTAGGTTTATAAAATCTAACATTTTACAAAAGAAAACAAAGTCACTCCTGCAAATTAATTAAAATAAAATATATCTTCAAATTGAAATTTTATAATAAAAAGCTGATGTTATTATCACACTATTTACTAAGACTTAACTGTGTGAAGTAAATAAACAATATTGCAAAATGTAGAAAATTTACAGGAGGGAATTTACAAGCATTAAAAAAATTATGGAAGTGTCTGCCTTTGCTAAATTTAGCAGAAAAAAATTTGTTCTAGAAGGTTTTTGTCAAACTCCATGTTTAGCAATAACACAGGCTGTACAGAATAATGTATCTAGTTGCAAAAGGAAGAAAAGGAAAGATATATTGCTAAGTTGATGATGTCTTTTATTAGTGAAATGCAGCTGTAGCACCATGTGTAAAAAATGTTGCTGTTTCAAACATTTAAACACATCTAAACTATGTTAACCAGAAAGGGCACTTATTTGGAAATATTTAATTATATTTTGTGTTGCCTAAAGTATAAAGAATATATGCATACTGGAAACATGTTGCTTGTTTGTTAACATTATTGTAGTTATATTTTCCTTAGCCAGTACTGTACAGGAACACGACGGTAGTTTGAAGATGTGTGCAACAATACTTTGCTTGGTTATGTGCTGAAAATGCATTGTAAAGTTTAGAGAAAATATCTGGAAAATGCTTAGTTAAATTTGGTTTGTTTTACAATATTTACTGATAGTATATTTTATATTAACATATAATAAAGCCTTCTCAGCAAATCAATACTGTTTTGTTGTCCCACCTTTTGTTGAAGGCTCCAATGAAAATTCTGGTTTTTTTTATAGGACCAGTTTTAGTTGTAACTTCCATAAATACTGTAAATTATGCACAGCACATTCTAAACACACAACTGAATTCTCAATGCAGCCAATATTAATGTACATTTGTTAAACATAAAATCTGACGATACTGCAATTATTGTTTGCTGACAAACTAAGATAGCAATACGGTTTTATAATTATTACTTTCCTTCCTATTATATGCAAACGATAATTGATGGAAAAAGAGAGGTACAAATGTAACCTACCTGCATTTTATAAACCAACGTGAAGGGAAGTACATGTACGTGCTTGCTAGATTCAGCATATTTTTCTGAAGAATTTGAACCAGTTTTCAACAACAAAGTTATGTTCCTTAAGGTTTTTTGCATTTTTCAGACTCATTATAATAAAACCATTAAAAAAACGAGTAACCTTTAGTCCAGAGACACTTCAGAATGCAAATCCCCCCCCCCCCCCCCCCCCCCCCCCCCACACACCACGTATGGCAAATTCAGTCTTCGTCCCCCACCCCCAGCTGGATCCGGGCCTGGTATATTAGGTTCTTTCTTGGAAAAAGATCTTACCAAAAAGCTGCAAGTTTCTGTTGTTGCTTGCTGCATTATTGTCCCCATCAACAAAATATTTCCATATTAGACACCTATGTTCTAAGTGGTGCATAATATGACAGAAACTGCTTTTCTGTGTATCTGCTTTCATGCTACATACCGTTTCAGATCTGTTTAGTTTGACTAAGCCTGGCCAGTCCTTGCTTATCAGGTCGAAAAATATGAAGGGTGAAAGGATCACTATATGCTCATTTTTTCTTCAAATTAATTACAATTCCATAACATTTTTTTGTCCTGAAGTAAAATTTCCACATGGACTGTTGGAAAATATTTATCACTGACTCTAATTATCCTGGTAAGCATGAACTAATCAACCATAGTCAAATAGAATAGATTCAGATAAAGTGCTCATTCGTAAGCAAATAGCATAGAATCAGATAAGGTAATAATTCATATGCAAATAGCATAGATCCAGATAAAGTGATAATTCATAGGCAAATAGCATAGATCCAGATAAAGTGATAATTCATAGGCAAATAACATAGACCCAAATAAGGTGCTCCTTTATAGGCAAATAGTATAGATCAAGATAAAGTGATGATTCATAGACAAATAGCATAGGTCCAGATAAAGTGATAATTTATAGACAAATAGAATAGATCCAGATAAAGTGCTCATTCATAGGCAAAAAGCATAGAGCCAGATAAAGTGATAATTCATAGGCAAATAGCATAGATCCAAATAAAGTGATCATTCATAGGCAAATAGCATAGATCCAGACAATGTGATCAGTTCAAATGTAAATAGAATAGACCCAGATTAGGTGCTCATTTATAGACAATAGCATAGATCCAGATAAAGTGATCATTCATAGGCAAATAGCATAGATCAAGATAATGTGATCAGTTCATAGGTAAATAGCATAGTTCAATATAAAGTGATCATTCATAGGCAAATAGCATAGACCCAAATAAGGTGCTCCTTTATAGGCAAATAGCATAGATCAAGATAAAGTGATAATTCATAGGCAAATAGCATAGACCCAAATAAGGTGCTCCTTTATAGGCAAATAGCATAGATCCAGATAAAGTGATATTTTATAGGCAAATAGAATAGATCCAGATAAAGTGCTCATTCATAGGCAAAAAGCATAGAGCCAGATAAAGTGATAATTTATAGGCGAATAGCATAGATCCAAATAATGTGATCCGTTCATAGGCAAATAGCATAGATCCAGATAATGTGATCAGTTCATAGGCAAATAGCATAGATCCAAATAACTTTAACATTCATAGGAAAATGGCATAGATCCAGATAATGTGATCAGTTCATAGTCAATTAGCATAGATCCAGATTAAGTGATAAGTCCATATGCAAGTAGCATAGATCCAGATCAGTTAGCCCCCCAAGCCCCCACTAAGAGCTAGATAATCAGGATCTTCTTGTATTAAAAAATGGTTTGTTGAATTATCAAACAAATTAACTGACTTGAAAATTTACTTGAAACAATCTTTTCTTATTAATGTAAGGCATTTCTTTCGTTACTCTACTATGAAATTTGAAATTGATCTTTTCAGTTTAAGGATCATATTTGCCTAATTGCATGTTTGATGAAACTATTGTTTGGATATTCTGTCAGTTCATTAGTAAGATACAGTGAGGAGTTACATAAATGGTATTCTAGTCTCAAGCTGACTGGTCACAGTGTAGCATATACATACATGACATATAGAATCATATAACTTTCATTTTAATGATTCCAGTCTTTATGGAATCTGTTAGTGTGCTGTTAATGGATGACATGTTCCGGTAGATCTTCATGTTTTTGTCATATCATGGAACTGGCAATAGAAAATTAATTTGTTTCTATGAAACTGTACTATATCAGGATTAATAAAAATACAAGAGAGTGTTGTAATTAAAGCATGCATGACATTTATGTTTATTGCATACTGCAAAATATTCTATGAAAAAAATATGTTGATATGTAATCTTGGGATGTTAACAAAACTGTAACTTAGTAAGACATTTACTTCTAATGAAGAACACAAATCTACAATTTTCAATATCATAACTTTAACAAGAGCAAAATAAATAAATGGATAATCGTTTACCAAGTAACATGTTAAGGCAAAACGCTTAAATTTTTTTTTTTCTTTTTGTAAGCATACACACTAAAAATGATGTATGTTACTATAAAAGCACTAAATGGCACTAACATCATGGGTAAAAGGGTCAAGTCTGGGTTTTTTTTCAAAAGCATCTGTATTAAGTTAGAAATTATCCTTTTTTCTCACACATCATTCTTTAGCTGAAAGAATTATACTTTGGCCTACTTGTGCTGTGAGAATAATTGGGTTTTTATTTATCTGTATAACAAAATGAATGCGTTCTGCTTTGATGGCATGTCACAAGTTGCATTTAGAATAAAACATTTTTGCTCAGCATTATTACAAAAGCAGACCTTTTCTCTACTTCAGAATCTCTTTCATATTGTTTCAAAAAGTAATATGGACAAGAAATTTTAGTCGATAAAAGTGATCTCATCATATTGGAGAAAAAAAAATGTTTCAGACATTTTATGGTCCTGTGACACAATCATTAAAGCATCACCTAGGTACAGGAGGTCCCGGGTTCTAACCTGGACCGCAACACTAAAGTACATGTAGTTAAAATTATTAGAGGTATAGCTCCCTGGCTAATGCACTATGCAATGTATCATGTTTTCACAGCTGGCTATACACAGAAGGCAGCACTTTGTCTGCTGCGAGTGAACAATCTAAATAACTGAAATACTGTTGGTGGGATGATACACCCAAAAAACAAAACTACACCGTTCACAAGAAAAAAAAAATTAAACAGATGGAATGTTAATTTAATAAAGTTTAAAACTGTGTAACATGGATAATCCTGCTTGATCACTTTATTATCAACAGTTCATGAAGACTTTTCTGGAGGTGCTAGTTATTCCTGATTGGATTACATTCAACGACTTATTTTTAATGATAATGTGGTGAATTTGATTACATATACTAATAACTACAATTTATTACCCAACACTCGCATATGTTCTTATTTTCACTTTGAATGCAGAGGTGTTACTAAAGATAATTTTAAACATTGTTTCTTTGTAAATGGTATTTGCAAATATGCATTGGTCTGGAGAGTTTGAGGCATTTTATAATTGTAGGTAAAATTATAATTTCAGGGACGATCAGTTCTTGAACATTTTGTCACGTTTGAAATTGATTTGTTGTTTCCCGAACAATGACTCTTTTGCAGCAAACATGATTAACAATAGAATATAAAAGAGATATACTTTCTATAAAATACAATGGTGAAACAGTACCTAATTGATTACCAAAAATATAGAGGTACATGTAGTTATACATTAATAAAATATAACAACAGAACCAATATAAAATAGAAAATATACTATATATCCTATATTCTTTTCTGAAATTAAATTTGCTTAATATGATTTTTTTATAATCAAATGTATATATATATATATTGATAAAATATAAACTATTTGATTTCTACAAGGACATTTTGAGGCTATACAAAATACCTTAAAGTTTTGTTTGCAAGTCTATGCTAACATTCTGCATCAATACCATTCTCAGTTGTTAAACTTTTTTTTTTACAATTGCTCAATTTCAGGAAAAATCAATTGATTCTGCATGTTGTATACCACTTGGAAATGACATGTACATTATATGCACTCTGTTCCGTTTGTTATATTTACCTGTGTTTTAGGCTCAGCCTATTTAAGGCCATCTGACTCAATATGGTGTCAAGGTAAATGTTGGTTATGAATTTAACAATGGACGTTTAAATTCATTTTTACACCTATCTTGTGGAACATAAATCAGATGGCTGTAATGAGCAATAACTTTGCCTAACATATAGGGAGCTGTACTGTATAGTTAATTTTGATAAAATTTATCATTATTTTTGAATGGGAAAATACCAATGTTTTTTTATTACAAGCTGCTTTTAACTACAAGAATCTTTTTATTAGCCATCCTTTTTTGTTTTCTATTATTGCCCAACAATTTTAGAATTGCCCTTTCACAGTATTAGTATTTTCATTGCATGCATAGTTTGGAGCTAAACATGGTTGTTAATCTTTAAAAAACTAAAAGTAGCTGACAACTTGCAAGCATTCGAATCTCGCAACCTAAAGACAACATGATCTTCTTAAAGATAGCATATTCATATATAATGTTGATATCAAAGCTAATATTTTAATATATTTTTCAATTGTAGTTAAAATTCAAAATATATGCAAATTTGCTCAATTTTCACCAGTCTTGTTTGTTTCTTGTTTCATCACATCAACACAAACATGATCATATTGGTGATGTCCAGTTAATGATTATTTGATAAAACCCCAGATCTAAATTTATCTCTGGTTAGAATCACCAGCCCACAGCAGGTCAGCAGGATGACCTCTCCACATGAAACTTCCTACCCTGATCGGGGCTCGAACATTGAGGGGCTGAGGTGTTACGAGCAGGCAACTCACCTCTTAACCACAGGGGCTGAGGAGTTACGAGCAGGCAACTCACCTCTTAACCACAGGTGCTGAGTAGTTACGAGCAGGCAACTCACCACTTAACCACAGAGGCTGATTCATTGTTATGGATTGAGTGACATTCAGACAATCCTGTTTTTGTTTCTGTTTGGAAATTTAATAAATCAAAGGGATATTTCCTTGAACATAGGTGGTTAAGTAATAGTGATTTTGCAAAATGGATTGGTCAATCATTATGTGTTCAGTTACTTTTGAGATATCAATTACCCAACGAGTCATGATATTGGCAGTAAAAATTGAGAAAATGTAGTGGTAACACATAGTGTGATGCTGTAAACATTGATTGATATGAGTATAAACATGAATCATATGACAGTGTTTACATACTGATAAACTTTTGCTATTTCTGACTCTCATATGAGCATTCCAGATACCATGTATGTACCATTGACATAGTTATTGTATCTTTATGGGTCATGAATTTTTGTATCATTCATTATACATGACTTTATGAGTTATGAAATTTTCCCAGATCTATAAAAAGAATATCCCTCTGTTCTGATTTGTTATCTAACTGGACCAATCAAATTGCTCTGATTAGAGCATTTTCTGTTCTTGGAGGGGATTTAAAAGTATCAGCAGCCTGGATTTTATGAAGACTTGCTGTTGGGAAAATGGACTGGTGAAACCTAATAAGTTGCATTGGCAACCTAAGTTAACTTAAGGCAGAGTGGACACAGGTGTGCAGTAACTCAGTACAGATACTGGAACAAGGTGAATGGTTGATCATTACATAAAAGAACATTATGTTTTTTGTTTTTTGATTCTCTTTGTGAGCACTTTACCAAGGTGTGAGTGGAAACTGTCTAAATAACTAATGTGGGAGGAGTTACACATTGTGGAGTCATCTATTATCAGGATCTATGACAAACTTTATTTATGTCAAAGTTCATTGAGGTCATGTGGATCAAGTCAGAATGACAAACCAATACTTGCATTTGTGACGTAACTTTACACTACCGGTATATCTTAACCCTTATCAGGCTTTATTTGGTAAAAACCAATGTTAAATCTTAGTTATCTGCTAATAGTAACAAGGCAAACTGCTAAAGACTCTGTAACATATAGTGCAGATCCTGATCAGAACCTCCCGGGTATGGAAGCAGGCTGATCTGGATCTATACTTTCTGCCTAAGCTTTATCAATATGTGCTTAGCAGGCTAAGAGTTAAAGTCACACTTGGGTCATGTAAAGATAACCATGAGACAGTAGTGAATGCTTACTTACAGGGACATGTTACCTTTATCTATTTATAGTAACTTTAGTCAGATTATTATCTCGTAATTATATGATAATGAATTTTAGACATGCTGTAAATACTTTTGATCACCAGGGAGGTAATTGAGTCTGTATTCTGAAACAGTTATGTGGAAGTGTCACCTGTCAGGTTAATTAATGTCGAAAATAGAAACAATTCATGGATATATCATATGGTGAGGTAGGTGATCATATTATTTCATATTAATCATATTATTTAGCATTCAGTGAACCTGAGTATCAATTTTACTGTTAAAGGTTAAGGCCCAGGCTGCTTAGCACAAACCAGGATTAGGCAAACATTGTATATCCTAATATGCCAGCTCCTGCTACAATCAGTCTGATGTGGATCCACACTACTTGATTTGTGATATATTTGTTTTAAGCCTTGCTGGAGAGTAACAGGTAACTTTGAAATCAGCTGGCAAGGAATATTGATCTGCACCTTTGCTAAAAGGGACTTACATTGTTTCAGCTCTGAGTGTTTAACTGAGGTTAATATCTTTTTTCCAGTATTATTCTTATTTACAATAATTTATGTGTTGATGTGTTTAAGAGTACAAATCAAAGCAAACATTAAGTAAACATGTTATTATGTCATTAAGGCATCACCTGGCCACATTCCCACCTCCTTAATCTTCATTTGGGACATCACCTGGCCACATTTCCCACCTCATCAACAGACTGTTGATCACACTACAATATAACAGAACTAAATGGAGCCATAGAAAACTAACAAAGAGTGTTTGTTTGGGCCTCTCAGCACGTAATGACTTAAAGCAGGCTATCAATATTTGACAAAACAAATATAAATAGTATACATTGGAAGATGAGGTGAAATGATTTCAGTACGGTATCCACAATTCTGCTTTATTTTCCATTTTTCCAGGAAAAAAAAGATGTACATTTCATTGTTAAGTAACAAAGACAAATAAATGATCAAGGAGTTAAATACAAAATACAATACTAATTAAATTACAAATATATTTGTATAATGTTTTAAAAATAATATATAGGCTAAGAGTAGATGTCCTGAAATGCAAACCTAAATGCAAAGTTTCCAGAAAACCTTAAGTTTCTGGCAAGCTTTGGAGATCGGTGCCTCTTGTGGAATGCATTTTTTATGGTCACAATAGTTTGGCAGGCAATAACAGGAAATTGCAGCTGTTCTTTGAGACCTTTTTCAGAAGAAAGGAACCATGTATGCCACATTTTACGTTATAGCTTACTATAATAAAGTGTAGTTTGCAGTTAAAAACAGGTATCAATAAGAGTTAATGTTTTTGATATGGGAGATGGTTTATCTGTGGACCAAGTGGTTACAGAGCATAGCAGGGGAGCAGAGAGATGGTTTATCTGTGGACCAAGCCATTACAGAGCATAGTAAGGGAGCAGAGAGATGGTTTATCTGTGGACCAAGCCATTACAGAGCATAGTAGGGGAGCAGAGAGATGGTTTATCTGTGGACCAAGCCGTTACAGAGCATAGTAGGGGAGCAGAGAGATGGTTTATCTGTGGACCAAGCCATTACAGAGCATAGTAGGGGAGCAGAGAGATGGTTTATCTGTGGACCAAGCCATTACAGAGCATAGTAGGGGAGCAGAGAGATGGTTTATCTGTGGACCAAGCCGTTATAGAGCATAGAAGGGAAGCAGAGAGATGGTTTATCTGTGGACCAAGCCGTTATAGAGCATAGTAGGGGAGCAGACAGATGGTTTATCTGTGGACCAAGCTGTTACAGAGCATAGTAGGGGAGCAGAGAGATGGTGTATCTGTGGACCAAGCTGTTACAGAGCATAGTAGGGGAGCAGAGAGATGGTTTATCTGTGGACCAAGCTGTTACAGAGCATAGTAGGGGAGCAGAGAGATGGTTTATCTGTGGACCAAGCCATTACAGAGCATAGTAGGGGAGCAGAGAGATGGTTTATCTGTGGACCAAGCCATTACAGAGCATAGTAGGGGAGCAGAGAGATGGTTTATCTGTGGACCAAGCCGTTATAGAGCATAGTAGGGGAGCAGAGAGATGGTGTATCTGTGGACCAAGCCATTACAGAGCATAGTAGGGAAGCAGAGAGATGGTTTATCAGTGGACCAAGCCATTACAGAGCATAGTAGGGGAGCAGAGAGATGGTTTATCTGTGGACCAAGCCATTACAGAGCATAGTAGGGGAGCAGAGAGATGGTTTATCTGTGGACCAAGCCATTACAGAGCATAGTAGGGGAGCAGAGAGATGGTGTATCTGTGGACCAAGCCATTACAGAGCATAGTAGGGGAGCAGAGAGATGGTTTATCTGTGGACCAAGCCATTACAGAGCATAGTAGGGGAGCAGAGAGATGGTTTATCTGTGGACCAAGCCATTACAGAGCATAGTAGGGAAGCAGAGAGATGGTTTATCTGTGGACCAAGCCATTACAGAGCATAGTAGGGGAGCAGAGAGATGGTTTATCTGTGGACCAAGCCGTTATAGAGCATAGTAGGGGAGCAGAGAGATGGTGTATCTGTGGACCAAGCCATTACAGAGCATAGTAGGGAAGCAGAGAGATGGTTTATCAGTGGACCAAGCCATTACAGAGCATAGTAGGGGAGCAGAGAGATGGTTTATCTGTGGACCAAGCCATTACAGAGCATAGTAGGGGAGCAGAGAGATGGTTTATCTGTGGACCAAGCCATTACAGAGCATAGTAGGGGAGCAGAGAGATGGTGTATCTGTGGACCAAGCCATTACAGAGCATAGTAGGGGAGCAGAGAGATGGTTTATCTGTGGACCAAGCCATTACAGAGCATAGTAGGGGAGCAGAGAGATGGTTTATCTGTGGACCAAGCCATTACAGAGCATAGTAGGGAAGCAGAGAGATGGTTTATCTGTGGACCAAGCCATTACAGAGCATAGTAGGGGAGCAGAGAGATGGTTTATCTGTGGACCAAGCCGTTATAGAGCATAGTAGGGGAGCAGAGAGATGGTGTATCTGTGGACCAAGCCATTACAGAGCATAGTAGGGAAGCAGAGAGATGGTTTATCAGTGGACCAAGCCATTACAGAGCATAGTAGGGGAGCAGAGAGATGGTTTATCTGTGGACCAAGCCATTACAGAGCATAGTAGGGGAGCAGAGAGATGGTTTATCTGTGGACCAAGCCATTACAGAGCATAGTAGGGGAGCAGAGAGATGGTGTATCTGTGGACCAAGCCATTACAGAGCATAGTAGGGGAGCAGAGAGATGGTTTATCTGTGGACCAAGCCATTACAGAGCATAGTAGGGGAGCAGAGAGATGGTTTATCTGTGGACCAAGCCATTACAGAGCATAGTAGGGGAGCAGAGAGATGGTTTATCTGTGGACCAAGCCATTACAGAGCATAGTAGGGGAGCAGAGAGATGGTTTATCTGTGGACCAAGCCATTACAGAGCATAGTAGGGAAGCAGAGAGACGGTTAATCAGTGGACCAAGCCATTACAGAGCATAGTAGGGGAGCAGAGAGATGGTTTATCAGTGGACCAAGCCATTACAGAGCATAGTAGGGGAGCAGAGAGAGAGAGATGGTTTATCTGTGGACCAAGCCATTACAGAGCATAGTAGGGGAGCAGAGAGATGGTTTATCTGTGGACCAAGCCGTTACAGAGCATAGAAGGGAAGCAGAGAGATGGTTTATCTGTGGACCAAGTGGTTACATAGCATAGTAGGGGAGCAGAGAGATGGTTTATCTGTGGACCAAGCCGTTACATAGCATAGTAGGGGAGCAGAGAGATGGTTTATCTGTGGACCAAGCCATTACAGAGCATAGTAAGGGGGCAGACAGATGGTTTATCTGTGGACCAAGCCGTTACAGAGCATAGAAGGGGAGCAGAGAGATGGTTTATCTGTGGACCAAGCCGTTACAGAGCATAGAAGGGGAGCAGAGAGATGGTTTATCTGTGGACCAAGTCATTACAGAGCATAGAAGGGGAGCAGAGAGATGGTTTATCTGTAGACCAAGCAGTTACAGAGCATAGTAGGGAAGCAGAGAGATGGTTTATCTGTAGACCAAGTGGTTACAGAGCATAGAAGGGGAGCAGAGAGATGGTTTATCTGTGGACCAAGTCATTACAGAGCATAGAAGGGGAGCAGAGAGATGGTTTATCTGTGTACCAAGTCATTACAGAGCATAGAAGGGGAGCAGAGAGATGGTTTATCTGTGGACCAAGTGGTTACATAGCATAGTATGGGAGCAGAGAGATGGTTTATCAGTGGACCAAGCAGTTACAGAGCATAGTAGGGAAGCAGAGAGATGGTTTATCTGTGGACCAAGCCGTTACAGAGCATAGAAGGGGAGCAGAGAGATGGTTTATCTGTGGACCAAGTCATTACAGAGCATAGAAGGGGAGCAGAGAGATGGTTTATCTGTGTACCAAGTCATTACAGAGCATAGAAGGGGAGCAGAGAGATGGTTTATCTGTGGACCAAGCCATTACAGAGCATAGTAGGGGAGCAGAGAGATGATATTTCTGTGGCATTATCCTGCCATTACCTTATGTCGATGATATGAGACAATATGTCTCTGGTTTTTTCACTATTAAACAGGAAACAAATTTAACCAGCAGATAAGAAATAAAAAGTATTAAGGGATACAGCTTGTTCTTCAGAATAAGGCCTATTAGTAACCTAAGTAACACTGTCTACCTTTCTTAGTTCTAGAATCAATGTTGGTAAATTCTATTAAAGTGTTAGAAGTTGTGTTATGCTGTGCTGAAGTCACAGTTGCAGGATCCCAAGTTACGAACTCCAGACCTTGGGTAAAACTGTTTGTGTTGCTTTGTATTACCTGAGTGCTGGTTTTACCTAGGAAATGAACTTCAAAATGAAAATAAAAACTGGCCTGTTAATATTTTACTTGAAAAAATAACTAGAAAAGACATTGTTTGTACTATGACTTAAGTGCTTGCATACTAGCAAAGCATCTTAGTAAGTCACCTGTACACTATTATTTTTCATTGAATTAGCACCCTCACCTTACAAACTTTCTTTCTGTCTAATGGGTGGGCGTCAAGAATGCAAAATTTGGCCATTTTTAATTGCTTTTAAAGTAAACAAAAACACCGCAGGCACAAATTACTCCCATGAGCATTTAGGTTTGATGGATTATTTATTTTTGTGACCTTTCCTTTAAAGAGGATCTCCTGTCTGTGTTTATCAATCTTGACAGGTTGCAATGGTGTGCCTATCATGAAAAAAGTGCATTTTCTAAATATTTCCTAAGAAGGCTGTCAGTAATTTGTTTCATACAAGGATTTACTGTAAGGGAGAATGATTAATATATTGAAGAACTTGGTTGTGATGGCCAATGGTACATAATGATAATTTCATGTTTTATCAAAATGAAAATTATAATTAGCAGTCTGTCCAGTGCTCAAAAGAGGGGATAGTTTACTCTGCTTACAGGGGATAGTTTACTCTGCTTACAGGGGATAGTTTACTCTGCTAACAGGGGAAAGCTGTGCCAGTTTTGCCAATAGATTCTTATCCCCCATCTTCATTTATCTTTTAATCTCGTTTTAATATTTGCAACAACGGATTTGTACTTACGATAATATTTTATAGAATATAGGTGTGTATTTAAATTCCAAACATATATTTTTTGGATAAAATGCTTTCAAGTGCAAAGTTACAAAGAAAATTAAACACTATTTATGGAAAATGGGTTAAAAATACTCTTGTATAAAATTTGTAAAACAGGAAAAAGAAATTGTATTATTTTCAAGCCATTTTATGAATATGTGTACATGTTTATAATTTAGACACCTTTTTCCTTAACACAAATCATTCAATGTGAGGCAAAAAGTGCATATATAAAACAGCCAACACCCACTATGAGCTGTCAGATAAGAATTGGTATAATTGGCTGAATCCCCAGCAATATTCTGGGCACCTTTGTAGGCTGATGTAAAAAGATTACTAAAATAGGTATTGGTAATTAAGAACTTTACTAAGCAATATTATATTACCTACTATTTTCCTTATACTTTCAGATAGAGCCTGTATCTGATGGTACCATCTGTGTCACTATGACTGGTGTGCAGCTTTGGGTCTTCTAGCAGAATGGAGGAAGATGTGAACAGCACACCTGAAGATGATCTGGACAAGATGCAAACCTCTAGCCGCCCTGAAAAATACAGCACCAACATCAGTGTGGAGACCGTCTCAAACAAATCAGCCGATTCAGGAGTTAAAGTGAGCTTCAGTGATCTAAAACCTGACAACAGTCGTGATAAAACTCAACGACGGAAATCTGTACTTGAATTCCTAAGTTTGAAACATTCAACTAAAGTAATGCCAGTGAATGGTTCAGTGGGACCCCCACCCGCAACGCCAGCCTCTGCGGGCAGAAAGTCTGCTTGGGAGCGTGCGCAGGATGCATTTGAGACCCGTGGAAGGCAGCAGCTGAATCGACGGAAAGATTTAGAAGTAGAAGATGTCGATGTGTTCAGGAATGAGACTTGGTTCAATCAGCGCTCATATAAGCATGTATTCAGAACTAAATGCTTTAAAAATCCTAAACTGGAAGCGCTGTATCAGCGATATTTTTTCAAACTTAATCAGTATAATTTATCATTTCTAATGGCAGTCTATTGTGTGTTGGCTGTGCTGTTGATCGTGTTTTACTACATCTCTGGTGGTGTGTTACCAGTACGTGGCGTGTGTTTAGGTGTCATTGTCTTTATATTTATCTGCCTCGAGGCCTTGTGTAACCGTAGTTCCTTTGATCAGAGGCAGTCAAAACTCATTTGTTACATTATTGTTGTGATACTCTGTGGATTTATTGCGATGATCTCAGTGGATACTGATCCAGTCTCATTGTCAGACAGTGTTTGGTGTGTGATTCTGTTTGTATATATGACATACACGCTGCTGCCAGTCAGGATGCGTGTGGCCGTCCTCAGTGCTAACTCTATTATCCTCATACATCTTATTATCACCTTGGCCAGGAATTACAGACAGCTGTATCTATGGAAACAGGTAAACATGTCCACTTTGGAACAAATATAATCTTTTTATATTATTTATTATAAGCTCAACTATTTTGTTACTCATGAGAGCTTTTTCACTAATCCAAGTGTTGGTCTTGGTGTCGACAGCATTGGCATCAGTGTCATTGTTGGAATTTTCATAATGCTCAAGTGTAACACTTGCACACATGTACTATCAAGCTTGTATCTCAGTAACAAGGGTATAGAATGGAATGAAACTTCAAATAAGTTTTTCTCGTGACTATACCTACCAATATAATTAAGTTTGATAGGTCCAGGTTGAATTTTGTGAAAACATGCTCAGGTTTTAAAAATGGCTTTAATTTAAGTAAATTGGAAGAATCTTCCCCACCCAGAGGCACCTTAAGATTTATTAACAACCTACATGTAAATAAATATAGTGCTTTGTCTTATATGGTCTTAAATTTACTAAAATGTTTGTCAGAACAATATTACCATACTGGTGGTCTGGAAAAACATAAACATCTTAAGACCTGTTCTTAGTTAACTAAATCACACTATTGGTTTGATGATGTTATAAAAATTATTTAATTGAGAAAACCACTACTGTTGACAAGCACATAAACTATATAGATTCTTGTCAGGTTGTAAACTGTTCCTCATTAATTTTACCTCAGATAGGATTTTCTTTCCATTATATGTGTGTTTAGCTGTAGACATGGTAATGCCATTGTATAATATCTAGCAGAATGTTCTCACTTGTACCTTGTTAAAGGACTTTTATAATGTGATTTCCCATAAATTTTAAAATATTAACAGAAACATGAATATACCACAGGTTCTTGTGTTTGTAAAAATTTGGGTAAACATTCTAAATTAGACCATTGCTTTATTTGCTTGGGAAAATAAATACAGGGTCTTGGTTGTAGTTGGTGAAATTTGCATCTTTCATTGTTAAGAAAAGCAAAGCTTTGTTAAAATAATACCTCTGTCACATTTTTTTTGTGTGAACTTACTGTCTTTCAAAAGAATGTGTTGTATTTAGGTTGGTAGAATCAAAAGAATTGCTACATACATGTGAACTTTCTCTGAGGCCAAAGTAGGACAATTTCACTTGCAAAGTTGGAGATTTGTTATTTTCATATAAACAAAGAAGACAATTTTTTGTTTCCAAAAAGGGAAATTTCTGAAAATGTGTAAAACACCCCTCATTTCCAAATAACTTTGAACCTTAAAAGTGTGAGTCTCCCTCTTAAGTTGGGAGAGTTCACATATACCGGTTGCAATGGTTTTAAACAATTATCTGCCTTTTTAAACTCAACAACCTACTTAAATGTAGGTTATCTCCTGAACAGTGCATGCAAAAATATTCATTATGTTTATTATTTTGTCAGTCATAAATAGTTTAATTATTAGCTTGATAGTGATGCAAAAGAGAAAAAAAAAGTTTATGTGAGCTATATGATTCTATGTGCCATGTACCTGTGCTCAACTGTGATCAAATTGCTTCTATAACAGATGTAATGAAAGTAATGAAAGTAAAACCAAGACTAAATAAGAAAAATATGATTAGACTAATCCTCAACCTAAATACTCTTTATTGGAATGACCCTGTCCACAATTGTATGGCACCTAGTTTGAGTAAACAGAAAAAAATATGGCTCTACAAAACATCTAATTAAGGATAGGGATGGATATGATCTAGGATTGTATTACAGTTAGATAATTGTGTTACCGATATTACGAATTAATTAATACAGATTGTATATGCAAGTTGATCAGATGTCAAATAAAAGGTTCTTATATCATGAACTAGTCAAGGATAGTACTGTTAATTACTTTTTGGTATACATGGTTAATCTTGTGTTTTGCTCAGACATGTTTTTAATAAAGTTGCTTACCTTGATCCAATTTTGTATTAACATGAATTTTGGTCATATTTAAACTACTGCAATAAGAATCAAATTTCTTTCGTAATTTCATCATAAAAGCCTTTTTGGTACAGAATTTTATAACAAATAATGAAAAGAACAACTGACATCATCAATCATTTGATCATCTGATGATGTCAGGATACAAAATAATAAAAATCATATAAAGGATAATAAAATAATTTAACATTTAACAATTTAACAGTCAAGGTAGCTGTGTAATCCAAGGTGTTATGTTCAGTTGCTTTGTTATTAATCACGTTATGTTTGCTGCCTTCATGTTTAGATTACTATATATCTGAACATAACACTGCATTATTCTGCAATATATCACTTCATTCATACATTAAAACCACATGTAAGTGTTAGAAACAATTCTTCAAAGAACTTTCAAAATACTATTATCATATCCATTGAAACTGATTTTATACAGTTAGTTAACCTTTGGTTGTGCTACATCACTGTTACCTATTGACTATGTCATTAGCATTGATTACGTTCAATCTCTTCAAAATAGCAGCTGCCACATTAAATGTACTTGTTGTGCTGACAGACACACTTTGAAAATGTTGTCCAAATTATTACTTAGTAATTTAACGACTATATGGACACGAGATGTAAGGTCTGCTTCAGCAAGCAATGTACATGTAGTTGTATACAAGGTATAAATCTCATGCTTGCAGGGGTTATACTGTCAGGCCTATGTTTATATACCAGCTATTCATTTAGGTATTTTACATTGTCTTAATACAATTGACAAGCTTTGGTGACATCCTTTTTTTCCATATTCGAAGTCTTTTGCCTAGAAAAAAAGAGGAATATGATATCAAAACTACAATTTTATTGTTCTAATTGTTGTTTGTGGTAAGATATTTAAATAATTAAAACTTTCATAGGATAATCTTAAGACAAATTTTCCAACAATATTAGAATAAGAATACATTGAAGTGTTTAAAAGTCCCCTTGAGATAATAACTGGAATGAATTGTGTGCTCAGTTTCATTTTTATATAAAAACTGAAACCCTTTATAGAACACTCTCATCTCAATTAATAGAACAATCTCATTTTGTTAATAGAACAATCTCATTTCGATTAATAGAACAATCTCATGTCGATTAATAGAACAATCTCATTTCGATTAATAGAACAATCTCATGTCGATTAATAGAACAATCTCATTTCGATTAATAGAACAATCTCATTTCGATTAATAGAACAATCTCATGTCGATTAATAGAACAATCTCATTTCGATTAATAGAACAATCTCATGTCGATTAATAGAACAATCTCATGTCGATTAATAGAACAATCTCATTTCGATAATAGAACAATCTCATTTCGATTAATAGAACAATCTCATTTCGATAATTGAACAATCTCATTTCGATTAACCAGCTTGGTGACATTATATTTTCTTTCACTTTTTTCAAAATATATAATATATAGTTTAACAATAAACATTTTTTTATAAGAAATGATTTAAAAAATAACAAAACAAAAAAATACATTATTTTTGTACTTTGCTACATGTACAAATAACTGTAAATACCAGGGTAGACAAAACCTTCTTTACAGTTTCGCACAGTTATGTCTCATAAATGTTATCAGAATAACATGGCATCTTTTGTTAGGGAAATTCAACGATGAAAGATATTTTAGTTTTATTAATTTATGGGATGGATTTTTTCCAACTTGGAAATGTATGGGAGGGATTTTGTCAACCTAGGCTAAAATGAACAAAAGGGATTTTGTCCAGGTGAAATTTTGTCTAACATCTGGTTTATGGACATCTGATGATTAGTAAAAGTGCAGCATACCAGAGCCATAGCTGTAGTTATGTTAATGTGCTAGTTGAAACCACTCGATGAATTCACTTCAAACTTCGGATGAAGGTTGGAAGTGCAGTTTACAACAGTCGTAACTCTGGTAGTGTTTATATTATGTTTGTCTGCCAGACTTTCCTGTCCACATAATAAATTGTATTTGCAGTGCACAAGAACCATAACTCTATATGCACCTGCATTTATTTAGTATTTATATCTTTATGTTTAATACAATGCAAGATCCAGCATCTAGATACAACCATTAATATTTATTTATCTTGTAAGCTTTTGACTGGCTAATAGTCCCGTGATTCAGGGAGCATATTTTTCTGGTTCTACATGTTCCTTCTTTTCCTTAAAGTAGTCTTTTTTGCCAAACCCAATAGGATTGCCTTAACTATAAAACACTAACATAAAAACAATAGTTTATACTAGTTTTCAGTATTTGTTCACAGCATTTGGAGAAAGAGATTTCTTACAGGGGTTGTTTATATGTATAACACATTTTTATTGATAGACTGGTCAACATTTTTATTAAGTATTTCAAGACATTTTATTCAATTGGTGAAATTGAAATAATTGTTCTGGTTATATGACTAACCAGACTCAGACAATAGCAGTTATTAAACTAACAATAAATAGCATTGACTCATCTTCTATACATCAAGGTTTGTTTGTGTCAAATTAACCATAAAATATGTAAAATTAGTAATGCTTAATACCAGGAAACATTCCTTCCTACACAAAATGTTCTCAGAAATTTAAAAGCAGCTCATGGCTCTTCCCAGACCCCTAAAATTAGGTTTGACAATGTACACAACAGACAATAAATGAATACTGAAATGATTGATTTCATAAAACAATGGCAATTATTTCCAGGTGAGTTATTAAACTATTGATTTGCACAGCAGCAAAATGGATTTAAATCCTTTACAAACAACAGCCCTGTTATATGGAATGGTAACGGCTGCAATAATGGTTTGGATTTTAATACAGAGCTTTAATTATGGGCAAATACCATCATGCATATTTCAGCTGCAATTCCTTCTGCTGTCAGTGATATAATTTAAATAATAACAGTCATTGAAATTTGCACATGCCTGATCGCCCATGGTGAGAAAAATTGAGATCGGGCCAATAATTTTTACAAAGTTTGTCGCCCGCTGGTGACCAATTTTTTAGCCTGTTTTTTTTTTAAGTAAAACTTCCATAAATATCTAGCTGTAAAAGACATTGTGTTCGTGCCATTTTGGGACGTTATTTGTTTAGTAATATGTTATTGAGCCACGTGCGCTTCTATTGTTACTTTGTTCTTCTATCTGCTACAATGGCTTCACTTAAGTGGACTCTAGGGGCACAACCAGGAGAAATAAAGAAGGCTATGAGTGACAAATGTAAGAAGGAGAAAAAAGAAATACGAGTCTGACCATCAATTATCCTTTGCTAATTGGTTGTGTAAAGGGCATGTTTTGCTCAAGCACAAGGCAGGTAAATGTATTGTACCTGGTGCCAATCGTTGGCAATAACACCAAAAAAAGAGAATGCAACAATGTATCTGGTTGTGACATGTTTAAGCTGGAAACATAAAAAGTTCATGAGAAAAACAGATGTAGTTCAAAAACTTGTTGTTTATTGCAGAGAACAAACTTTAAAAAGTGGCACATTTGTTTTATTTTAAGGGGAAAAGCTTGGGCTTGTAAAATGTGTTTCAGGCCTGTAAAATTTATAATTTTACTGGCATGTGTTTTGTTATGCTCAATTCAAAGACTGTAATAACTATGATGTATTAAACTAGATTTTTTAAGTACTTAGACATTAGAAACACAAATCTACTGATGGCTTTGGTCTTAGTTACAGTTAGCAGATGCATGATATGAATGATCGGAAGTCTTGTATCAGGAGACAGTATCCATTTAACAGCAGGAATAGATAGTTTCCATGTGATGTCATTGACACTGATAAGACAGTTTAAGGCAGCCATCTTTGTGGGCAGAAGCTAATGCAGGCCAAAATTGGGAAATATGTGCTGTATTTAACTCACCACTGTGTTTTTATTTTTCAGTTTATTTTACTGAATTTTATATCAAATTTAACAGCTTTTAAAAAGTATTTTAAATATCAAAAATTATATTTTGATAGTTTAGACGGTTAAATAAATACAACCGAAAATGATACACTGTCATTTGTTTTCAGTATGAGCCAATAGCTTTATTTATTTCTCTGTATTAATTCTGTGTGCATTTATCAATTGTAAAAATATTGTATTCTAAAAATATGAATTTCAAGAGCTTTCCAATGGTGTATTTAGCTTTTAATGAAGAAAGTCTGTAAAGAAATATCAAGAAAATAAAATTTATCCTTCTATACAATTCATATGAAAATCCCTTGAAGTTACCATCAAAGATGGCTGCCAAGATAAGGGATTTTCACTGATGTGGAAACTATTAGGACATCAACTCCTGGTATGACACCCACACATAGTTATTTGCTGCAGCTGAGATGACCAGTCTTATACACATTTATATTCTTGAACTTATATTACTTTAAGCAAGGGAGTATACCACTGTAACATTTTGTGATATGTTAAGACAGGTGTTTGAACACAAGGCTTCCTGTACCGATTATTGGCCTAGTGCTTATTACTCTTAAAATAAAAGGATACATTAAACCAGATATATGAACATTTATTGTCAAAGACAACACATAGTACAAAAACATGTAACGAAAATTATATGCATTTAGTCTTAATGCATTTTATAATAATATAACTGTATTATTTTGCTATATATTGCTTATTATCTTTCATTATCAAAAATAAGAAAAAAAAACTTGTATAGGACGAATACTTCAGTTAGTATGATCCATTCATTTAGATCATCATCTGGTCCAATCCAATCAAAAGAAGTCCTTCTATAGTGAGGTAATAAAAAGAAAAAAAATATGTTTTTTAAAAGGCAAGGTCTTAGAATTAGCATGGCTAATCTGCACTATTTGCTTGTAAGTCACTGTCAATACATCTTGTTTCTTATTGGTTATAAGCATAATTAGAAGTCTTTGTTGCTTATTAACAAATGTGCAGTGAAGTGTTAACTTTCTAAAATGTTATGTTTGGTATGTTTCAGCTGACTTGTAACATCCTTGTGTACATAAGTGTGAACATTGCTGGGATCTTTACCCACTATCCCACAGAGGTAGCTCAAAGAAAAGCTTTCTTGGAGACAAGGCGATGTATTGAAGCTCGGCTCACAACCCAGAAAGAAAACCAAGAACAAGTAAGAGACACTTTGATAACAGTGGACTGTATGGCAGAATGGCTGAATGTTAGGCCTCTCTGTATTGACAACTTGACAGTTTCTTTTCTTGCCTGGTCAAGTGAACACAGTAGTATCACATACAAAAAGCAGTTGTTGTTTTTAGTTACATAGGTCCATGTCTGCCATGTGCTGTGCACTTGCACTGATTTTAAAATGTAACTGGTGTCTGAAACAGACATAACAAACAGTTTAGGAACCACACAATATCTAAAAAAAGTTTATTCCTTAAAAAATTGAAACATTTTATATGACAAATATGTATTGCATAGCCCTTATGCACCAGAAGGCAAGTACATTTATCTTTGTCATAACATTGTTATCCCCCGACGATGAAATCAGGAAGGGGATATTGAAATGGCATCTGCCCGTCAAACTTTTCTGTCTGCATCCATTTCTTCGTAACTGGCTGGTAGAATTTCATAAAACTTAAAACAAATATGAACTAAGAAACTGTGATGATGCCTGTCAATTTCCTTTTTTTGATAAGTCAATTTTCTTCAGAGTTATTGACCTTTATTTAATGAAGAAAAAAAGATCTGTCTGCAGCCATTTCTCAGTAACTACCTGGCAGAATTTCATGAAACTTGGAACAAATATGAACCAACATAGTGTGATGATGCCTGTCAAGTTGTTTTTTTTTATCATTTAGTTTTCTTCAGTCTGTCGGTCTGTCCGTCACACTTTTCCATCTGCTTCCATTTCTAGGTAACTAGCTGGTAGAATATCATGAAACTTGGACAGATATTGATAACCATGTCAACCAGGTTATTTCAGAGCACTGTCTGCAGGGCATATTCTGGATCTAAACCCTGTGTCTGCCTTGACAAGCAGTAGTTGCCTGGGCATATGGACCTGCAGTGAGTCTGTTTTTATCTGGGCATAAGGACCTGCAGTGAGTCTGTTATTGTCTGGGCATAAGGACCTGCTGTGAGTCTGTTATTGTCTGGGCATAAGGACCTGCTGTGAGTCTGTTATTGTCTGGGCTTATGGACCTGCAGTGAGCCTGTTATTGTCTGGGCTTATGGACCTGCTGTGAGTCTGTTATTATCTGGGCTTATGGACCTGTTGTGATTCTGTTATTGTCTGGGCTTATGGACCTGTTGTGATTCTGTTATTGTCTGGGCTTATGGACCTGCAGTGAGCCTGTTATTGTCTGGGCTTATGGACCTGCTGTGAGTCTGTTATTATCTGGGCTTATGGACCTGCTGTGAGTCTGTTATTTTCTTGGCTTATGGACCTGCTGTGAGTCTGTTATTATCTGGGCTTATGGACCTGCAGTGAGTTTGTTTTTGTCTGGGCTTATGGACCTGCAGTGAGTGTTATTATCTTGGCTTATGGACCTGCTGTGAGTCTGTTATTGTCTGGGCTTATGGACCTGCAGTGAGTTTGTTATTATCTGGGCTTATGGACCTGCTGTGAGTCTGTTATTATCTTGGCTTATGGACCTGCAGTGAGTTTGTTATTGTCTGGGCTTATGGACCTGCTGTGAGTCTGTTATTATCTGGGCTTATGGACCTGCTGTGAGTCTGTTATTATCTTGGCTTATGGACCTGCAGTGAGTTTGTTATTATCTGGGCTTATGGACCTGCTGTGAGTCTGTTATTATCTGGGCTTATGGACCTGCTGTGAGTCTGTTATTATCTGGGCTTATGGACCTGCAGTGAGTTTGTTATTATCTGGGCTTATGGACCTGCTGTGAGTCTGTTATTATCTGGGCTTATGGACCTGCTGTGAGACTGTTATTGTCTGGGCTTATGGACCTGCAGTGAGTTTGTTATTATCTGGGCTTATGGACCTGCTGTGAGACTGTTATTGTCTGGGCTTATGGACCTGCAGTGAGTTTGTTATTGTCTGGGCTTATGGACCTGCTGTGAGTCTGTTATTATCTGGGCTTATGGACCTGCTGTGAGCCTGTTATTGTCTGGGCTTATGGACCTGCAGTGAGTTTGTTATTGTCTGGGCTTATGGACCTGCTGTGAGTCTGTTATTATCTGGGCTTATGGACCTGCTGTGAGCCTGTTATTGTCTGGGCTTATGGACCTGCAGTGAGTTTGTTATTGTCTGGGCTTATGGACCTGCTGTGAGTCTGTTATTATCTGGGCTTATGGACCTGCTGTGAGACTGTTATTGTCTGGGCTTATGGACCTGCAGTGAGTTTGTTATTGTCTGGGCTTATGGACCTGCAGTGAGTTTGTTATTGTCTGGGCTTATGGACCTGCTGTGAGTTTGTTATTATCTGGGCTTATGGACCTGCTGTGAGTCTGTTATTGTCTGGGCTTATGGACCTGCTGTGAGTCTGTTATTGTCTGGGCTTATGGACCTGCTGTGAGCCTGTTATTGTCTGGGCTTATGGACCTGCAGTGAGTTTGTTATTATCTGGGCTTATGGACCTGCTGTGAGTCTGTTATTATCTGGGCTTATGGACCTGCTGTGAGTCTGTTATTGTCTGGGCTTATGGACTTGCAGTGAGTTTGTTATTATCTGGGCTTATGGACCTGCTGTGAGTCTGTTATTATCTTGGCTTATGGACCTGCAGTGAGTTTGTTATTATCTGGGCTTATGGACCTGCTGTGAGTCTGTTATTATCTGGGCTTATGGACCTGCAGTGAGTTTGTTATTGTCTGGGCTTATGGACCTGCTGTGAGACTGTTATTGTCTGGGCTTATGACCTGCTGTGAGTCTGTTATTGTCTGGGCTTATGGACCTGCTGTGAGTCTGTTATTATCTGGGCTTATGGACCTGCTGTGAGTCTGTTATTATCTGGGCTTATGGACCTGCAGTGAGTTTGTTATTGTCTGGGCTTATGGACCTGCTGTGAGACTGTTATTGTCTGGGCTTATGACCTGCTGTGAGACTGTTATTGTCTGGGCTTATGGACCTGCAGTGAGTTTGTTATTGTCTGGGCTTATGGACCTGCTGTGAGTTTGTTATTATCTGGGCTTATGGACCTGCAGTGAGTTTGTTATTGTCTGGGCTTATGACCTGCTGTGAGTCTGTTATTGTCTGGGCTTATGGACCTGCTGTAAGTCTGTTATTATCTGGGCTTATGGACCTGCTGTGAGTCTGTTATTTTCTGGGCTTATGGACCTGCTGTGAGTCTGTTATTGTCTGGGCTTATGGACCTTATGTGCATCTGTTATTATCTGGGCTTATGACCTGCAGTGAGTCTGTTATTATCTGGGCTTATGACCTGCTGTGAGTCTGTTATTGTCTGGGCTTATGAACCTGCAATTAAGCAATACTGGAATATTTTAGCTAGAGTTATACAAAATGTAACACTGTTTTGTGCCTGAAAAGATAAGAACAGCCACAGTGTGAGCAAGTTTATGAGCTGGTAAATGGTGGTACACACAGAAAAAACTCAGTCACACAATTGGGAAGTCATGGGAAGATAGCTCAGCCATGATGTAATTACTGCAAAACATGTACATTTTGAAATAAATCAATGTTATTTTAAGTTTTGATGACTGAATTTCATAAACACTCATTGACTTTTTTCAGCAATCAACAGACTTTGATCATTTGTCATATAGAGTTGGCATGTCACAAAACAAAGTTGCAGTTTTCACAGGTACAGGATTTTTTCTTAGTTATTTGGACTTTGGTAACTTGATTTGACCCCAACAGCATTCATGGCATGGTCATGTCTTCAGGACGACACTGGCACTGAAAATTGTCCATCAGGTTTAACTGGATTTGATAGGAAATACACTGGCGCATCACTGCAAAATTCCTGTGTGAATTTTAAAAGGTGGTATCTGACAGCTTGAACTATACTTTTGTTTTTCTCAAATAACCAAATAAGTCATTGTTGCATGAAAAGGCCCTGCAAAATGCTGTTCATTGATGTCCTAGATCTGTGTGAACAGGCAAGCATAAATCACCACTTGTCCTTGCATACAGATGCTTTCTATCTGAGCCACCCTGCAGAGATGGCTATTTTTAAACTTTTTAAACTCATGTGACCATTTACTTTGCAATAATGCTATATAGTCATCCAGGTAATCTGCTCTGATGTCAATTTCTTCTTTTAAGCAGAGACCATAATTGCACTTTTTATAAAGTTTCAAAGAATGAAAATTAAGAGTGATTTTTCTTTTGCTATTAGTACTGTGTTCAAAATCATCTTTATAAAGGGTAACGTATAGGTTAATGCAAAAATAATGCCCCAATTCCCTGATATTAAGTTAGAGATTGTTACATGTATGTGATATAGGCAATCTGTAGGACGTTTAAACTAACAGAGGTAGGGTGTGGTCAAAACTGAAATCTTCTAAATCCATACTTTTGTGGCATTGAAAACATCGTCTGTTCTTGGCAAGGACTGGCGAGGGACACAGCAAGGTTTATGTGAAACTGCCCTGGCTGATATTAGGACAGAATTTACATAAAACAAATGAGATGCCCATACTATAAAAATCCTGATTACCAGTGTAAGGGGGTGGGGATGTTCCTTCAAGTATGCTGAATTAAGTTATTTATTAACTGGCACAAGTTGAACATGTATACACCACATTTTGATATTCAATTGTAGACTTGAAAGCTATAGCGAACCAGAAACTCATGAGGCAATTTAGCTTATTTTTCTATGGACAAGGATACCTTATTTCATTTACCTAAGCATTGAAACTGTGCAGCTCTTTTAGGCATACTACCTGCTTATATAATTGAGTTCGAGGCTAGAGGTTAGGTTTTAGATGAAATATGGCTCTGGTTCAACTAAGAAAATGTTAGTGCAGATACATTCTGTTTGTAAGGTAAAGAGTTGCATGCTATGATGCTTTCAATAAAGTTGATATCAAGGATTTGAACACTCCAGAGTCTTTCTTTTGACAGCTCTTTTCAAACTGTACCAGTAACTGTTTTATACATTACAAAAACTTCCATGCTGTAAACATAACTGAATGGTGACTGGCCTCTATTGTTCTTGTGATAAGAAAGAAACAATCAGACTTTTATGATACATATATGCATGACACTTCATCTGAAGTGGTAGAAAGTTATGTTCTGGAAGGTGTTAATAGAACACTTAAAATATTTCAATCAGGGTATAACAATAAAATTGATTTAATATCTGCAGCTGGTATTGTAATGTGTTTAACTGGTAATTGTTTGCATCTTTGAATCTCATCTTGGCCAAAACACCTCAAGAACCACCACTACATCCATCATTTTCACCATCATGTTCGTTCTTATGCTCATCATCATCATCATCATCATCATCATCTCTTTCATGGTTTTCATCATCATCATCATCATCATCATCATCATCATCATCATCATCACCATAGTCATCATCATCATCATCATCATCATGATGGTTTTTATCATTATCACTATCATGTTCATGCTTATGCTCACCATCATCACCATTATCATCATCATCAGCATCATAGTCATCATCATCATCATCATCATCATCCTGATGGCTTTCATCATTATCATCACCAAGTTCATGCTTATGCTCACCATCATCATCATGATCACGATCATGATTTTCATCATCATCATCATCATCATCGTCACATAATTCTTATGTTGGGCATGCAATTCTAGTTATCTATATAATGGCCTAACTTGAAGAAGTATATGTTTTGAAATTAGTCTTGTCTCCAAAACAATATATATGCTGTTCATCAAATAATAAGTTAAATATCTATAATTTTATTCAATCATTCAAATGTATCTTTAGCATGGCATTGCATAATGTTTTGCTGTCTACAGGTGGTATCTGACAGTTTGGACCAACAATTTTCTTCTTAAATAATCAAATAAATCATTGTTACCTGGAATGGTCCTGCAGAAGGCTGCTTATTTATGCACTAAATTTATATGAACAGTGAAGCATACATTCCCACTTTGGTGATTTTACTTTTAAATGAACCACACTGCTATTTTAAACTAGGCAATCCATGTGACAGTTTACTTTTGAGATCACTTTATGAACTGTAGTATTCACATAAATTAAGTCAATTGTCATATTGCCAATGCCAAAGATAAATCAGAAGAAAACAAAGAAACTTGAAGATGACGAGATTTCTGTCAATGACAATAAAATAATATTAACAGTAAATCATGCAAAACAGTCAACCAGGCAATAGTATACAATTAATGGTTGTTGAGGAAAGTATTAATGCCTGCAATATGAAAGTAGGGCTGTCATTATACCCCCACCACAAAATGTGTGGGGGGGGGGGGCTATAATGGATTCGCTTTGTCCCGTCCGTCCGTCCATCCGTCTGTCCGTCTCCATTATCGTGTCCGCTCTATAAATCCTATACCAATCGAAGGATTTTCTTCAAACTTGGCTGAAATGTTCACCTCAACAAGGAGATGTGCAGAACCCATGTTGCCCATGTGTCAGCTCAAGGTCAAGGTCAGAATTGAAGGTCAAATATCAAACAATCAAATATTAGACATTATGTCGTGTCCACTCTGTAAGTCCTACACAAATTGAAAGATTTTCTTTAATCTTGGCTCAAATGTTCACCTCAACAAGGGGATGTGCAGAAACCATGTTACCTTTGTGCCGGCTTAAGGTCAAGGTCATGTATTGCAGTTTGACAAAGTTATGCCCCTTTTAAGTCTTCAAATTTACATACAATCAAGTATTAGACAATATGTCGTGTCCGCTCTGTAAGGCCTACACTAATTGAAAGATTTTCTTTAATCTTGGTTTAAATGTTCTCCTCAACAAGGGGATGTGCAGAACCCATGTTACTCTTTTGTCGGCTTAAGGTCAAGGTCACACTTGAGGTAAAAAATTGACTTAGAAAATATTCTTAAATTTTAACATGTATTTGAATAATTCTGAAACTAGAAAAAGAGTATTTGCTTGAAACTTAAGATATATATGAAGTGTCACAATTAGGATATGCAGGTCAAGTTTCATAAGTCTGTATTGCATTTTGACAAAGTTATGCCCCTTTTAAGTCTTCAAATTTACATACAATCAAGTATTAGACAATATGTTGTGTCCGCTCTATAAATCCTATACTAATGGAAGAATTTTCTTCAAACTTTACTCAAATGTTCAACTAAACAAGGTTATGTGCAGAACCTATGTTACCTTTGTGCCGGCTTAAGGTCAAGGTCACACTTGAAGGTCAAAATTGACTTAGAAAATGTTCTTAAATTTCAACATGTACTTGAATATTTCTGAAATTAGCACAGGTATTTGCTTGAAACTTAAAAGATATATGACGTATCACAAGTAAGATATGCAGAACAAGTTTCATATCTCTGTATTGCATTTTGACAAAGTTATGCCCCTTTTTAAGTCTTTTAAATTACTTACAATCAATACTAGGCAATATGTCAGGTCCGCTCTATAAATTCTATACTAATGGAAGGATTTTCTTCAAACTTGACTCAAATGTTCACTTCAACTGGGCAATGTGCAGAACCCATCTTTCCCTTGTACCAGCTTTGTCAAGGACATTGGTAGGGGTATGAATCACATTCAGCGATATTTCTAGTTTATTGAGACATTTGTCTGTTTTTTGTTTGTACCAATGACACCTGGGCATTATCACTGAGAACATAATTGTGCACAGTGTATATCAAAAGAATGAATCATTTCAGCTGATGTTTGAAACCTCATAACAGTAATCTCTCTGATATATTCATTTTCTGAACAGATTTAATTTTTATTGGAAATGTTAACTTAGTGACTTAGCACAAATGGATCAAACACTGGCAGATTGTGTATATCCAGATGAGCTTGCACCAACTGAGAGCTGGAATGCAGGGTTTTTAAAATATAAAATAATAAAAGGTAATATTTCTTTGTTTCAGGAGAGGCTGTTGTTGTCGGTGTTACCACGGCATATCGCCATGGAGATGAAGGCTGATATTGCTGGAAAACCAAAAGACACCATGTTCCATAAAATCTACATCCAGAGACACGAAAATGTCAGGTAGATCTAAAGTTTAAGTGCAGAACTCTGATTTGATAATTAAATCCTAACGTGAAAGCTTGTATTTTACCCTGCGTAGGCAAATAGTGACGATTCCAATCAGCCTTGTTCTAGATGGGAGCTGTGTGACCAGGATCTGTAATATTTAATAGTGCATCTACAGCAATATTACAATCTACCTTTGCATGGAGTTGTTAGCAAACAATTACAAAGTAAATGATGGGTTATTAACAATTGTAGCTAACAATAAGTTTAACAAATGTTAGGTTCTATATGTACATAGCTCCATTCTGTAATCAGTTTCATAAACACTTATTTACAATAAAATAGACGGCAATAAAGAAAAAAAAAGATGTTTGAATTATTTTATGTGTGTGTTGTCAAAATTTTACAATTTAATATTTTCGAATTGTTTTAATTGACAACAAAGTTTATTAAAATAGATTTATGTATGTAGATATGTCAAAAAAGTGTCTTTATCATCATGATTGTAGTGTCTAGGAAAGGCATGAAAAAGTAAATTCTGACCATGAAGCAAAACATAAGTACATATTGAACATGTAACATGGAATTATAAACCCTTGGCTTGCTCTTACTTATACATTTAGATTTAGTCATTTTCTTACAAAATATTAACATCAAATAGTGTAGATCTTGACTACAAAGCTCCAAGCTAGGGCTGACTGATCTAAATCTACACTATTTACATAAGCATTATCAAATTTATGTTCAGCAGGTTAAGAGATAACACTAAATCAATATTTCTTTTTTTTTTCCTAAACTTATTCTTTGATCAAGTCAATTTTTTGTATTGGAAATTTCTTCAGAGGAAATTCTGTATTCCATGACTGGAATCATGTGAGATGGTTTTTAGCTTCAAGCATTCAAGAAATAATGTTTATGGAGCAGTCAGCTGTCTTGCATAAACACACTTAACTGTTCAAACATAAAGCTCCATAAAAGATAAGGCTACTTGAGCCTAACTCGACATCATGGCTTCAAGCCTTCTTCAAATAACTACCAGTGTTTCCATGAGGTCATTACAAACACTTAACCTGCTAAGCAAGAATTGATAAGGCTTAGGCAAAAGTTAAGACTCAGATCAGCTAGCATCTGCTGGTGACTGTCTGATCAGTTTATACACGTTGTGTTTGTACAATTTTGTCATTTTACAATGGTAAATTGAGTATTGTTTTTTATGATCCACAAAAAATTTTGGGGAGTATACAGTCCCCACTCCATCCACCCATCCATCCATCTTTCCGTCTATCCATCAGTTCATTGTTCTTTTGTCTGGGCTATATCTCAGCAACCACTAGCTTGAATTCAATGAAGCTTTATAGGAAGCTTCACCCCAAAAAAGAAATGTGCATATTGTCAACACATTCCATTTCAATGATTTTTTAAAGAGTTATTGCCCTTTTTAATTTCTGTGTAATATGATATAGGACCATTTGTGCCTAGGCTATTTCTGGGCAAGTGCTAGTTAGAATTTAATAATATCCTATGGGCTTCATTAATAATTGCTGATGTGCATGTTATCAGCACATTCTGATTTTATGATTTTTTACAGAGTTATTGACCTTTTTCGTTTTCAATATTGAGTACAATACTGTCTGTCCAACTGCTTTTGTCCAGGCTATATATCAGCAACCACTAGTTTGAATGCATTGAAACTTTATGGGAAGTTTTACCAAAACAATGCAATGCACATATTATCATCACATTCTTTTTGGATGATTTTTAACAGAGTAATTTCCCTTTTTAATTTCTGTATAATGTGATATAGGACTATTCATGTCTGGCTATTTCACAGCAAGCACCCAATGGAATTGTACATTCTGATTCAATTATTTTTTACAGAGTGACCAAATGTATGGTTTGGGGCCATTCTATGAAGACAAAACTTTCTTCTTTGTACAATTTACAACAAAGTGATACTTCTGTGAGTTTCAGAGCTTCAAAACCTTCCATTGTTGAAAATATTCATTATCACTGTCAAGAAATAACTAATGTTGTCCATTCCAGAATGTTTGCAGTTTCTTATAAACAATTGATAGCAGATCTATCATATCGCTAAACATAAATTTAACATTTTTTTCTGGTATTGTTAAAACAATGTTTCAAAATTTGTTTTACAACCTTATCTCTAAATTATATACAGCAGTTTTGTGTCAAATGCAACATTGTCAGTCAAACATAAAAACAGACTCAGTGACACTCGTTTTGTATGTCAGTAATTTTATTACACTATTATGACATCAGTTAATAAAAACACACACAGATATGAAGAAGGTCTTTTATATAATTACTCATTTATACACAAACATTTTCAGTCAGTCATAATGTGATTCCACATTCACACATTTGCATTTGACCATTTAGTCCTTTATCACAACTATAGACAAGTACTAAATAACATAGAATAATATTGCCAGTCATAAAAAATAATGTCAACAAAACACATTGTGAATCAAGCAATGACAGTCATACAATAACCTATTCAGATTTATAATAACAAAATCAACTAATTTATATTATCATTTACATAATAACAAAGGCCTTCAACGGAAGTGTAGGTGTTATAATAACATTGTCAACCAATTATATTGTCAGTCAGTTGTATGATAACATAGTCATACAGTTTCATTGTCACTCATATGATAACAAAGTCATACAATTACATTTGTTGATCACACAAGTCACAAGTCATATGATAAAACAGTTACACCATTAGGTTGTCAGTGATACAATAAAACAGTCACATAATTAGATTGTTATTCATATAATAACAGTCACACAACTGGATTGGCAGTCATATTACAAAATAGTCACACAATTAGATTGCCAGTCATATAATAACAGTCACACAACTGGATTGGCAGTCATATAACAACATAGTCACAGAATTAGATTGCCAGTCATATAATTACATAGTCACACAATTAGATTGGCAGTCATATAATTACATAGTCACACAATTAGATTGGCAGTCATATAATTACATAGTCACACAATTAGATTGGCAGTCATATAATTACATAGTCACACAATTAGATTGGCAGTCATATAATTACATAGTCACACAATTAGACTGGCAGTCATATAATTACATAGTCACACAATTAGATTTGCCAGTCATATAATAACAGTCACACAATTAGACTGGCAGTCATATAATTACATAGTCACACAATTAAATTTGCCAGTCATATAATAACAGTCACACAATTAGATTGCCAGTCATATAATAACATAGTCACACAATTAGATTTTCAGTCACTAATGTGTATATTGGGTAATTACCCATTATAAGCTGATGTAGATGATTTGGTGCTGTCAGATATTGTTGCCACAACAGATCTCATTACTGGCAAGGACGGAGATGCAGTCTTTGGTATTGATCTATTAGCCTCTATCACTGATATCAGCGCCCAATCAGGTCACTTAACATTTATGTTACCATCAGAGTACATATAATGCCATTATGGACTTTTGCAGAGGGTTAACATGACATAATATGTACTAAAAATCATGACTGTTCTTATTCAATATGCAATATCACAAGAGCTTGATATGTTAACCATTTGTTATTGAATAGCTTTATAACAATTGTTATGTATTGATAAAAAACTCTAAACTGGCATAAACTTTTTTTATGTTTTGAGTGACTTTGACATACCGCACCTTGTAGTGCAGCTGGTAGAGCATCGGCTCCTGGTACAACAGGCCTTAGGTTCGATTCCGGGCTGCAACAAATAAAAGTCATTAAGAATGGTAGTGCTATAGCTCTCTTGTTAATGCACAACAAATGTTAGAGTAGTTTCACGACTGTTTGGCCCGGTGTTAGGATAATGCAACTGAGTATGGTGTCATGCCAGGTGTTCATTGTATGCTATACACAGTGAAGGCAACACTATATCTGCTTCAAGTAGACACTGTCTCCAGATAACTGATATACTGTTGGTAGGACAATAAACCCAATAAACAAATAAACTCTGTGATGTATATTTTTGTGTGACATCACCACAAATTACGTATATACTGGTAATACATGTGCATTGTCAGCTGGTTATGTAATCATCCATTGGATACAATTATCACATGGTGTTGACTAGAGTTTTTTATAGGTTATATACTTAAAACTATTGTGTTGTGCAATATAAAATATTTTGAACTGGATGCTGAGATATGACTTACAGTAAAAAAGTTGCAAAACAATGATAATATGGTATGAGTTAAAATGGATGCTGCCAATATGTAAAACAGAAACTGAGGTCAGCAGTAAAGTAAAATCTTAGGATGGCAGTTACCTGTATAAAACAGTAAACCTATTAGACAGCTACCTGTGTAAAACAGTAAACCTATTAGACAGCTACCTGTGTTAAACAGTAACCTGAATAGGCAGCTAATGTGTAAAACAGTAAGCCTGTTAGGCAGCTAACTGTGTAGAACAGTAACCCAAGTAGACAGCCAACTGTGTAGAACAGTAATCCAAGTAGGCAGCTACCTGTGTAAAACAGTAACCTGAGTAGGCAGCTAATGTGTAAAACAGTAACCCTAGGAGTCTGCTACCTATGTAAAACAGTAACCCAAGTAGGCAAAGAACAAGGTGTTTCTGAGAATACCTTCAAATGTCTCACATAAGTTGGCTTTACCAGACTTATCTAGTGAACCTAAGATTATTGATTCTGATTGTGTGACAACAGCATATTAAAGTTCCTGAAACATAATGTGCATTAGCTCTCTAATAGTAGAGTAAATAAAAGTACCTATTAGATTGTTGTTATTTTAAACCTTACGGAAAAGTGGTGATATGCCTTATGACCTGGTATAGGGATATAAACTATACATTAACAGGAAACATTGTATTCCCAGATGTACTGATAGCAGATCAAAAGCTTTGTCATTAGGAAAACTGCAACATGAAAGTTCTAGTATTTGTGTCTCTAGTGTATCATTGTATAAATGTGAATATGCAATTAGCAGTTGTGCTCGTTTAACAGTAATTATCAGTCTCATTAATAGAGCACTTTGTTCCTGGTAAATGATACCTAATCTACAGAATAAATCAAGAGTTGCTAATAAACATAAGGATTTAATCTCACATTGCTTAATATAGCTGAAACTCAGTTACGCTATTGAAGTAAGTAAGTAATCTGGTTTTCTGCTAATGCTTGTCTTAAAATGTCCTTCAATTGATTTACTGTGCTTTCCCAAACAGTGTGTCTATTGAATCAACATATAAGCTATTACTTTAGTAAAGCCAACATCATATCAAATTCTCAATAGAACCAGCATATAAAATTGTCCATTTTTTCAGCATCGTTTTTGCGGACATGTGTGGTTTCACCCAACTGTCATCCCAGTGTACAGCTCAGGAGCTGGTCCAGCTGTTGAATGAGATTTTCGCCCGCTTTGACTGTCTCGCTGCCGACAATCACTGTCTCAGGTAACTTTAGCCTTATCTGTATGTTTATTTGTTCAACCTTGCCTCCATCCAGCACTTTTGCGTGTCTCAGCCATAAATTTCATATTATTTACCGGTACTCAACTTTAGAAAATTTCTCTTGATGATGTGTAACATTTACAAGTGTGACCATTCATGTCTAGGTAATATTTAAGTTCATTCTGAGTATTTTAAGTTATTCCTTATAAATGGATACTTATGCTTTACATCAAGAGTCTTGGCAATAGGTTTGCTATTTTTACAGTATTTATTTAAGTTTCCCCATCGTACGACATACTGTGTCTGGCATACGTTAATATAAGGTCATATTTAAGATCATACTTTTTTAAATGGCTACTCTTGTTTTGTACTTCAATCAATTTCCACCATATTGAAGATATACACATGAATGTCTGTCACATATAAATTTTACAAGTGTAATATTTGAGGTCAGTGCCATATTTAAGGTGAAGGTCATGTTTAAGGTCTTGGCAGTTTTGGGAAAATATGTCAGTTCTATGTCTTGCTATGTTTATGTCATTTCTCTTGGATAGATTTAAGTGTTTTAAGTGGCACTAGCTGCTAATATCATGAGATGAATTCAGGCTAACATTGATGGAAGACGACAACAAGCGCTGGCCTGTGTAGAGCCACTAACACACTGCAAGCTTGCTAGAAATGTACATTACATGGACAATTCTGTAAAGAGTAATATGTCTGACTATAACAATTTAATCACAATCACATGTTTATTTACTTAGTTCTGCTGTAATGATTATTTTCTGAATGAGAGATTTTATTGAACTTTATATGCCAGGAAAATATAATTTAAGATTAGATTTGCCACTGATTGAACCTATTACTTTTCACACCACTTATTGATAAATTACCTTTTTTGACTCCAATGTTGGTAAACTGTACCTTACCATGCCTTTACAATTTTTCGAATGATAAACATAATTTACATAAAAAAAATACATAGAATGATGGGACCAGCCTTTGTATTCAAAATAGCCTGTTTATTTGTTCATTTGCAATCCTTAGTATCATGGACAGTATATGTTTATGAATATGTTTATAACTGGAGAATTTAGGACTGTTCTATATATTTTTGTGTTGATTATTTCGTACAGAATTAAGATCCTGGGTGACTGTTACTATTGTGTGTGTGGGGTGCCTGAGGCCAGGGCTGATCATGCCCAGTGCTGTATAGACATGGGCCTTGACATGATAGAGGCTATCTCGTGAGTACATACATTGTATAGTCCAGAGTTACAAACCAGGGAGAAACTTCCCTGGCTACATTCTTTCTGTTGTTTCCAAACTATAAATTGCATTCATTGGAATTTTCCTAAAAATATAAATACAATTTTCTATTGATTTTCCCTCTTTGACACTTGATGTTGCTGTCGAAGGAGTAAATGAACACCAACAATGTTGTCTTTGGTTGTCAATTATGGGATTATGTGGCTACATCAAATCTGATATTATCTGTACTTCTGCATATTATTTTGTTGTAAGCAACTTTTCTACCATTATATTAACATGTTAGGGTTAGGTCCTTCTCAGCATACAGTGTTGATCACTTGGCAGGCATGTCTGTGATTCTACAGAGATTATCTGTTAAATGGGTGCATGGGAAGGTTAAGCTAAATACAGCTTCCAAAGAAAATGCAATAATAAGTTGATATTGATATATTCTATGCCCAAACAGACCTTATACATATTTTAAGCAGTTTACTGATCGTAGACTCATAGTGTCCAATCTCAGTCTTTACATGCTGTTAGTACAAGCATAACTTAAATGTATACTGCTTAGCAATAACTATTGCCTGATAAGCGATGTAACCCAGTCCTTGATTCCATCATCAATCCATCATTCCAGGCTGATCCGTAATGTGACAGGGACAGAGGTCAACATGCGTGTAGGAATCCACACAGGCCGGGTCCATTGTGGGGTGCTGGGATTGAGAAAGTGGCAGTTTGATGTCTGGTCCAATGATGTCACCCTTGCCAACAAGATGGAGGCTGGTGGGATACCAGGGTCAGTCATAGACACAATGATCAAAATGCCTGATTCTGTCCAGATCCTTCACATGTAGCACATTACAACTGGAAATATATACAAGTTTATTGTTGTTTTCTAGAATCAGAATATAATGAGGAAACTGTTCTTCTGAAATGTAACAACTGTAGTATAATTCTACCATTCTTTGTAGCGAAACATCTGCTTGTTGTCAACAAACTGGTGATGAAGAATCAGCAACATATTTTGCATATATCAATTTCCATCTTCATTTTGCATTCCAGTGACATGATGGCTTATCAAAATGTTGGACAGCAAATAGTTTCAAGAGCAACTTGTATGATAGATCAAATTGTAATTAATCAATTATCTCTTAAAAGATTAGGTATAATGTTTCTAAAGATTAAATGCTGAAAATAAAATTATAGCAATTGTTAATTTAAAGATGGTAATGATGATGACTTCCTATCAGTGTTGAATATTGTCCTAAAGATGTTTCTGTATGTGTTATAAGCACCACTTCATTGACCACTGTGGCAACAATGGCCAAAAAGCTTAAGTCATCAGCATGCCACTCCTCAAACCCTCACTGTGTGTTTGATTTCCAGCTGAGGTGAGACTTTCATATGGCTAGGTATTCCAGCTGACCTGCAGTGCACCAGTGGTTCTATCAGACATTTAACTTGGGTCTTCCTCAGCCATTTATAGTTGGATGCTGTCAATAGGTGGATAATGTGTTGGTGTGCCGTACCAAAGGAAGAATCAAACCAATCCCTCGTCTGTGTGTATTCCAGGCATTTAAATAAACTCACATCCTGCTAAGTTGGAATTGATCTTGGAGCTGTCTGATCAAGATGGTCACTATTTGCTGGTATAACTCTATCAATATGTCTCTTTACCGGTAAATGACATTCTTAGCAAATTTACTAATTGACAAACTTAGCATGATAAGGGTTAATATTGTGTGAAATATAATGAATTACCTTTTATTATATCACGCAATGTGTTTTGCAGACGTGTGCACATCACGGAGGAGACATTGAAGTATCTGAATGGAGACTTTGAGGTGGAGGAGGGGAATGGTCATGAAAGGAACCAGTACCTCCGAGACCACAACATCCGCACATTCCTCATCAAGAATGGGGTCCACAGGGATAAGGTAGGGATACCATAGAAGTGTTTGTAAATTACCATTAGTTGTACGACCACAACACCTGCACATACCCCATTAAAAGTTGGACGGTATTTTTGTCAACAAGCAGTTTTATGAGAAAATAAATTGTTACAAAATCATTTGTTATGTAACATTTGTTCTGAGATCACAACGTTCAAATGTACTGCTTAAAGATTTACGGCCTAGGCTAGGAATATGATGATAATGATGACAATGGTTGATGGTTGTTGTTGATGATAATTAAATGATGGAATGAGCAATGTGCTATAAGGTACTTGAGCTGTCTGAGTTTTAGCTCACTTGGTAAATCAGTGGTCCCTTGTTGATGCTTTATGATGATGATGATTTAGACAATAATATGTGGAGCGAGCCAAGGGCTGATAATTGGCCTTCTGTAAAGCAAAACTTACCTGAAGGCATGAGATTCACCATATAATATTGTAATATTGTTTACAACTTTTGTTACAATGGAAAATAACCTATGGTGTCAACATTTTACACAAGTTGTTCTAGGTATGTCAATTTTAATAGAAATGTTGAATGGTGAAAGACACTGTCACTCTTAACATCATGTTCAATAGACCATTTTGCTGAGTGATGACACCATGTTTAGTTGTTGACATTTTGTGCTCTCGTTCATTGGGCTATATATACTATATTTCACAATATCACCTTACTACCATCATGTCTTCTCATCAGGAACAGAGAGCCAGCATGACAAGTATCAGCCGTCAACACACCAGCACCAACCTCAGCAAGGGCATGAAGAACCTAGGCTTTGGGGAGGATGCCAATGGAAATATTCACAGCAAGTATGTAAACTTTTACACTTACAGGTATGTGAGAGTGAATGAAACTTTTGACAAAGTAGAAAATCATTCAACTCAGACAAATATTTTAACACAACAGGTTGTTCCTTTGCTGTACTCTTCTGATTTGTGTTTCTTCTAGCTGACTACCCTTTTCAGTTATAAAATTCTCATTATATTTAAATCTTAATTGTTACCACTTACCTGCCAGTTACTTGCCACTTAGTGATCGAGACACATATTGGTCTTTTTCACTTATGTGTCAAATAAGGAAGTTTTTTTATTTGAATTGCAGTAATTCTGACTTCCAACCAGGTTAGTTGTTTGCCAGTTCTATCAACCAGTTTGAATACCAATCACACAATTTGAATGCCAATACTCTTGCCAGTCTTATGAACTAAATGTTAAAAGTATGTTGCAAAATACATCTATTATAATACATCATTTAAAATGCCAATTATCTTATTGTAGCATTGTTTCCTAAAGAAATGTTTACATGAAATGTAATAATTTTCCATTCTAAGGTTTATTAAACCTACTACTTGATCTTTTATCTATTATCTGATGCACAGACTTGGATTTGGTGCTCATCAGGAGCCCAAAGACTTGGAAGAAGAGGTAAATGAGTATCTTGGACGTGCAATTGATGCCCGCAGCATAGAGCGGCTGAGGTCAGAACATGTCCGTCCAATCCTTCTCACCTTCAGAAGACAAGAACTAGAAGAAAAGGTAATGTGATGTGGTAGTGTATGCTTACAATACCTAGTATTAGCAGATTTTATGTTGGTCTTTATCTTAACATATTTCTAGCAACTAGAAACACTGTATATGGTTCCTTAATATTGCTGTGTTTCATCACTTGCTTATGTACAAAGCTTGAAATGTAAGCTCTTGTTCATTACAGCCTTTACAGTTTATTTTAAAATTGTTCAATTTGATTATAAACAGGGTCAAAGTTTTCTTCTACCGTAGTTTTTCAGATATAATATAATGGCATGATGGAACAAAACAAAAAACAAATCAAAGCACTCATAAGCGCTGTTTGTGTGGTGAAACTGGAAAGCAGACAAGATTTGAGCTGCTAATAAACACCTCTTCTAAAATATAATACATTGGCACAAAAGGTACATCAGAGTCACTAACATCCGATAATAGAAACCATTTTTATTAAACATGCAATACTTTCTATATGATTTTGCATTTTAACTTAAGTTAGGTATAAAAAAATGCTCATACATGCTACCAGATTCTACCGAAATAAACAGAGTTAAAAAATTAACTATTTCCTACCTATTACACCCTTGTGATTTGAATCTATTTAATTCTGAGTGCACCATTCCTCTCCAGATGCATGCAGTAGCTTTAGACTGAGAAAATGCAATGGTATAAGTTCATGAATCTTACTTCTGTTGCAGTTTTGCCGTGTGCGTGACACAATGTTTACATCTCATCTTGGATGCACCTGCATTCTATTGTTGCTCATCTGTGTCATTGAAGTCCTCATTATACCCTGGTGAGTGAGTAGAGTTAGATTAGTTTGTATTAGTTTTTTAGAAGTACATTGCAGTGACACTATGATGGTCTCTCGTCCTGACTCGGACATGAAATAGATATGCTTAGTGGACAGAATTTCACACCACACACAAATAATTTTTTGACTGTCAGCAACTGTAATGGTCCTACATTGAGGAAAAAAAAGGGGAGCAGTAAACCTTGAAATAGGTAGACATGAAAATGTGAGGTCCCATGATCCAAAAGATTTACAAAGATTATGTATATGGAAATCCATATACTAATTAAATAGCTTTTGGCAATACTATTCATTGCGATATATGCATTGTACTTAAAATAAAAAAAAGATGTTTTAAATGTACATGTACAGTATATGTGTGCTATCTATCTATCTAAGGAGCAAAAAGGTAAAAATGTCTATTCATTGCCAGTATAATATTTTAACTGAATGTCTAATGTGTTTGATATGAACAGAAGAAACATATTTACTATTTTACATGGTAAGTTTCTGTGTTTATTTCAAGTTATAAACTTGCTGTATTTGTATTTTGGGTTTTACGGCACACCTACACTTTACAGGTCATACGGCGCAGAAGTAAACTTGCCACTTTGCAGCATTATATAAAATCAGTGGGTTCGAAAATTTTTGACATTTCCTTTCAAATGACCATTATGATGTCTTTGACAGAACTAGTTGCCAAAGAGGGTGTCTTATATAAGTACACAATGGAATTTTTATCAATTCTTTATTAACTTTATCATATATCCCTGTTTCGTTGCACATAATAAAAGTCAATATTGAACAAAACAATGATCAAAAACCTTCCTGATAATAATGATTTGCAAAAGTTGTTTTTCTCAAATTATCATGTTTATGATATCATAATCAGTTTTTTCCCAGTTAGGGTTATTTCTAGAGACATTTCCAGTAAGGTCTGTTTAAAATATGACAAAATCTCACTCTTTCAGGTGAAAATATTGAAATTGACAACTTAAAATGTTGACTGATTTGAACTTGCAGTTCTTATGAAAGCTTACAAGTTTATGGTAGCAGAATATAGATCCTTTAAATTATTCCAGTTTCCTTTTCTATTCCCCCAGGTCAGTAGTGATGGTGGTGGTGTATCCAGTATGTGTCTTTAGCATGCTGTGTATTTTCCTGCTGTGCCTAGCAGAGGTGTGCCAGGCGATGCCAAAAGGTCTCCGCACGGTCGCCACCAAGATAGCTGTAACACGCTGGCTGCGACAGTTTATCCTGGTTGTCGTGGTTACTGTGATGTATGTCGCTGCTGTCTCTCCATTGGTAGGATATGTTTTTTTTCTTTGTGAGAAATTGCCCTGCTACTTATTTTTAAAGTCTAGAACTTAAATAATTGTAAAAATGTTCTTATGTGTTACAACAGTGTTCAGAAAATAAATAATATTATGGACATAAAATATCTGTTACATAGTTTTGACCTCATCACTTGACATTTGTTTGATAAAACTCAAGCTGTTATGCAGTGTAAAACATAAGTATACTTATTCTGGATTAAAAGTTTTTCTAGAACATTTTAAAGTACGTATAAAGTATTAAATGTTTAAGGTCAATTAAAACGATTTTAGTTTTTACAATTTTTGTTTCCATTTGGTTAAAAAAAGGTAAGAAAACATCTTTTGCCTACATTTTCACCTTTAATTATCATAAAACAGCAAACTAAATCGCAGCTTGTTTTAAAACCTGACATGATTATCTGTCCTGGATTTCATGCATGATCCACACTGCTAGCGCGTGTTGAGTACTCCTGTCAAAAAGCCAACCATATTGGATAACACGTATTCATTTAACATGGCTTAAATTAAAATCGTATTGCATTTTGTATGCTGTTAATCAAAAGAAAGATTAAATACCCATTTTTCTAGTTGTAATAATGGCTTTAAAAAAACACACATATTAATTTTGTTTGTTAGTCGAAAAATGTGGAAAATAGAGATAATTTTTTGCTCGAATAAATCTATATAGGTGTCTGAAAATCTTTTCTAAAGTCATGGTTCATTACTATACTAGTCCATTACAGGCATAGAAGTATCAAGTCAATATTGTCATTATTTACAATTTATTACAATTTTTTCTTTGAATAACCCATTATGATTCTTGTTGCATCCTATCTGTCATGGGCAATCAACATTCCTGGGCAGTGGTGGGGGCAGCAGGCAGGAAGAGAGGTGGTGCATCTGGCTTAATTGGCAGATGTTTGACCCTGCTGTAATCTGCACTGGATTATCCAATTAGCCTAGTTTGTACTATAAATTTTAATTGGATCTAGCTGGGGTTTTTTACTTTTTTTTATTCATGTGACACATGACACTACTTAGACCACAGCTACCGCCCACTGGCCAATCAGTGGCCAGTATTACCGTTGACTAAATCCCGTAGACAACTCTTTGGCGTTGTCTACGAAGGTTCGTGATGCACGTGCATCTCGTTTACTATCTCATGTTAATAAATAAACGGTCGATAGCTTAGTGTAATACTGTGCTATCGATACATATTTGTCATAATAGTACGAAGTGGACATTTAAGCATACAAACTAAATAAACATACAATGTACAACGTGTATTTTGTTTCATTTTCAATACATGGTAACAATTTCCAGCCATAGAATGTAGCTTTAATAATTTCGGTTCAACTTTCCTCTGATGTAATCTACCTTGAACATTCTTACTATTTCTTCCTTCGAAAACAAGAACTTTATTTCCATTTTCAATCCTTAAAGAATACTGATTGGCATCTAGATTTCGATGTTCATCACCACCTCTAAAACCAAATATTTTACAGTTGTAAGAAACACAGCGTAGCTTAATGATTTTGCGTTTGCGTAACCAATAACACCAGTGTCCCACAACTTCATCTCATCCTCATCTGTCACTGGATCAGCCCGATTTCTGTGAATTCCTACACCTAAAATACACAAAAATTAAACAATTTTTTTTTAAATAAACACACAGTAAAACTGACTTATATATTACGTTGACCGATTAGCAAAAATACTTTGTAGATTTTACAGATAAATATCTTTGAGTTACTTCCCTTTTCATTTACATTGAAACATAAGGATTTTCGTTACGTGTTAGAAATTATTCCTATTGTTAAATATGTAACACTCCGACAATAAGAAAATTATAATCATCATTGCTTGTACTACATCATCATCAGTATCATGATGATGATGCATCATCATCATTTATTATTATTATTGTTGATGATGATGATGATGTTGTTAGCTTACGAAATTTCAAATTGACTGTTGAAAGGGCAAACTTTTTTTTATATTAAAACACCGAAACATTTGTTTGTTGTTTCTGTTGTGTGTTTTTTTTTTTCGAATGGCAAAAATATAACACTAACTTTAAAACTACTAAAGTTGTTTTTTTTTAATTTGATTAAATGACTAACTAAAATTACAACAAAATTACTCACTAAATGATAAAATTATCTTACTGACACAATATGAAAATAATTAACTTAATATTTCAATGACTGATTAGTGAAATGCATTGTTACCTACCTTGATTGGTTAATTCTTTCATACGGCTGTCAAGCTGCTTTCTGAATTCAGTGAAGTGTGTATCCTTAAAGTCAAACATGTTCACATCTGATCGACCGTGTACGTCTCGTAGAGTTCGCTGATGCGGCAATGTTGTACAAAGTATTCGGTGGGTAAGGGGAACCATCTTTTCGACGACACTCTTTAATGAATCTAGATAACCAGTAATCCATGGAATACAGAGACTGGTTGCCTGAAGTCGCTGGAACGAGGCCACTGTCACCAAGAAGTGTTTCAGCTTGGGTGTTTCTCCACTCAGCCCATTCTTTGTAGCACAACATCACCCAGCTATTTTGTTTCCTTGTTTTCACTGTAATTCTGCGTTGCTGCAACTGTTCTTCAGTTGCAGCTTCTACATAGTCAAATCGTTTAGTAATGCTCGTTTTTGATTCCAAATGTCTTAAGTCGCTAACTAGTCAAGCTCGTTGATAGTTACATCGTTTAACTCGCAGAGTTGCGTTAAACAAAATCCATCACTCATTTTACTAAAACTTTAAATACATCTGACTACTTTTATTCACAAATTGTGAGTGACAAAAGTTTGTATATCGGCTTGTAAAGTGTAGACCATACATTGCTTTGTGCACGAGAATTTCGGGGTTTTGCATTCGTGTGGTCTAAGTCAGATAGACCACTCGTAACCGTTGTCTACGAGATTTCTCAGCTCGCTTCGCTCGCCTCTAAATCTCGTAGACAACGGTTACTCGTGGTCTATCCTATACATAATTATGCAATGAAGTTAATTCCATCTGTCTGTGTATTGATGTCTAATGATGTCTTTTGTATAATACCAGTTATAAATCTACCTGTAGTTGGGAATTGTTTGGAAAAGCTTTGACACATTTCTAACGAGCAAAGACAAACATAAATGACCGCAGAAACTTGGTTGATGGTTTGCTTCTCAGGCAACCCTTTGTTTTGACCTAATTTTTTTATGCATAAAATGTATTTGCACAATTATACTAGAAATTTATGCCTAGAATCTGAATAAAAGTTACCACTAAAACCAATGACTCACAAATATAATTTTGAATCTGTTTCTCTTTAGAGACAAACATAGACAAACTGAAATTGCAAGTCTTTAGTGTTTAATCAGGATTGAATGTCAATACAATAAATTAAGGCCTTATTGATTAATGAAGTAACAACTGGTGATTTACAAATGCCTAGTGAAAGAAAAAGTGATAAGCAATATTTTGTTCACAGGGACAGAGTAGTTCTGTTTTGATAAAAATAATAAAGTATCACTAGCCCACTATTTTGTAGAATTAGAAAAAGGTTTTAATAAATTAAACCTCAAACTTGGTGCTGATTGGGCAGAACACTTGGTTTATTGAGCCTGAGGTCTGTTTTGCATGGGAAGTTTAAAAGTGTCCACACTGCATTCATCATCTAAATAAGTTTTTTATTTTAATTGAAATCCAATGTTACTCAGAATAATTTGTTTTAAACACAAAACATTCTTTAGAATGCACCGAACACAGCTTACTTTCTTTGGTCTTACTTGCCCAAACTTTTCACTAGCTTTTGTCCTTGGGAAATTGGTGAAAAGTGATATTAAAGATCAGTAGGTCCAATGTGACTTGATGACAGTTACATCTTAAAGCTGCACAATACACAATTCAATGCAGCCCGTTAGTGCAGTGACAGGTATTCCTTGCAGGTCATGTGGTCCTGCAGGTCACCGGGGCAGAATGGTCAAAATTTAGATAATCACAAGGGCAATAATCTTGTACGGATTTATGTGGACCTGTCAATCTGCTCACTTTTAACCTCCTAAGACATCATAAAACATTGGGTTACAAAAGTTAGAGTTAGCATACTGTTGTTCTTATTATTTTAGTGTTAAGAAAAGGTAATTGTCAACAAAAGTGACATTTTCATTTTATCAAAGCTTTACTATAATAGTTTCTACAATTGGATTTAGAGACAGTGTTGTAGATCTTTTACTAATGTATTATCTATAATGTGGAAGAGTTCTTTGTTTTTTGGCCTAAGACTTGCATGATTTCCTAGTTGTTGCACAGTCAATTTACCATGGACATATTTAAAGTGACCATTGTTTGCATATATTGAATTTCTTACAAGATAAAACTTACACCAACCAATCAGTGCTTTCAGTTCTTTAATTACCTATTACCTTTGCTGTTACAGATGGTAATGGATAGAGGCAGTCTGCTGCAGTGCCTTGCAAAACTTTTCCATGTGCCTGTCTCCCAGGTCAACATGACCTTAATCCTCATCTCTAACATCACCATGGAAACACAAACATCTGTCTGTAACCCTCACACACCAACCTCACATTATCCAGAGGTAAGGATTCCAAATTTATTTGAACAGAATCAAGGTAAGCTGATTATATTTCTTTTTATTGAACAATATTGAGATTACCAAAACACAATTAAGATGGACATATCCAGCTTCTATAAGTGGAGGAAGAGAATTTACAAATGACCAGGGTCCAAGTTTATAAAACATTAAGCTCAAGTTTCTGATTGGCTAAAATTTGACCAATCATATGCTAGAGGATGATCTCGGACTCCATTCCTCAAATTTTTATAGCTACTCAGCCCACTGCAGTGAAGAGCTAAAAATGATACGAAAACACTTCTTTATACCCTTCACTAGTACAGTGTTGGTTTCTAAGCCTTTAACATATATTGTCTTTATAAAAATATATTAATGTGTTGAGTCACAAGAAACATGCCTTATTGACAAATATTTAAGTCTGGATCTGTTAATCACTTTTTATTAACTGTTTATACCTAAGTTTCACTAGCATTCATCTTATATACAAGTTGCTGTAACAAGATCACTGAACATTCTGCAAAAACAAAATGACATCACTTCAAGCATTGTATTCCTAAGTGCCATCTGTCTTATGTATTTTCAACAATATCATTAAATTTACCAAGAAAAACAACATTATGGGCATCATTTCAATTGGGAATTTTCCTTATCATTTGTATTTTATGGTGTGACAAGTTCAATAACTTTTGCTGACTTTATGTTCTGCCTAGAAATGGTTGCAGAAACCTTCTTTACTCAAAATGTTTCTAATTTAAGTTTAAATATTAGATACCTAATTTTATTTTTCTTACATACAGATTGCATTCTTTGACTTAATATGATCAAGTTTCTACACAAAACATTATTTAAATACCCAATTATTTACAAGAAAGATTTGCTGTGGTAAATTTTATTAAAAAATTAAAGTATTAAAGAATATCTAGGAAATGTCAGAGTTACTAAGCTGCTGATAGAAACGTGGAAAAATCTCCAAGATGATAAAATATATATCCAGGTAATTATTATTTTCAGTACATCACTTTCTGTGTGTGTCTGGCCATGATCAGCAGTGCAGTCTATGTTCACGGCTCCAGTATTGTCAAGCTGATGTTGTTGCTTAGTTCTGGGGTCTACATCATCCTTGTGGAAGTGGAGTTCTTCCATATATATGACAACAGGGACATTCTTCTAAAGGCTAGAGCTGAGTAGGTATACATGTACCTGGTGTAACATGAACTATTGCATATGTTATGGTTAAGTTTACTAACTTATGGTGTAGTTATTGTTTATGAAGCCCTTCAAAGAAAAGGGGAAATGATGTTTTACAGATGTTGGTCAGGCAACTGGTTAACTACTTTGTTTTTAATTAATTACAAATGATTGCCTGAATCTACTTTCCTCAAACTTGGAAGGTTCATTGGTCATGACGAGAAGGTGACCCCAGGTTATGGTTGGCACAGAGGTCAAGTTTATGGCATCATGTGATTGTTGATCTATATCTTAAGGTCACTTTAAGCCCACAATCCTTAAACTTGGTAGGAGGTGTGCATTTGTTTTCAGTCTTGATCTTGATGTTATATAAATCTATGATCCCATCTATCAGTAAGGGTATAGATGCGCCAGTGACAAACATCGCCCTGAAGTGGGAGACCATTGTGCTGCTGTCCATGTTCATCATCATCCTCTTCCTCCATGCTCAACAGGTTGAGTCAACATCCAGACTCGACTTCCTCTGGAAAGTCCAGGTAAGCCGGAAACATGAATTTCCCATAAGGCGTCACGTAAATACTTTACTTTTGGTGTTGTTAATGTTCTACTTTCTTTCACATTATTATTATACTTTCTGTCCTAATAATCTGATGTTTGTCATGTAAATATACTTTCTGGTGGGTAAATATTATTCTTTCTGTCAGTTTAATATTATACCATCTATCATGTAAACATACTTTCTGTCATTTAAATACTTTCTGTCACGTACTTTAAACAGAAGTTTGATATGTATGTCATACAACAAATCTTCTTGATATATTGGCAGGCAACTGAGGAAAAAGAAGAGATGGAAAGTTTGAGAGCCTATAATCTGAAACTTGTAGCCAATATTTTACCTCTACATGTAGCGGAACATTTTCTGAAGAGAGTGGGCCAGAAGGATGAGGTAAGTTTTTACCACTGGTTCATTGGTCAGTCTGAAATGCTGTCTACCAGGAACCAATATTTGATGCTACATTTAGTACATGTACTATGCAATTACAAAATCTTGAAAATATATTTGCTAACATGCAATACATGCAACTACCTCAACATGTAGTTGATAGTAAATGACAGTGATTTTACATTGCCTAAAATAAAACATGCTATAGGTAACTAAATGAACCTTTTTACAGGGGAGATAACTGTGTTTTAATGTATAGAACTGTAGTATATGTTGATTAATTCCCTTTTGATATAATCAGTCAGTCTTCCTCATCTCCTAACAACTGCTTAGATAAAAAACACCTTTATAGATATGGGACAGTGAAAAGTGCAGATCCTGATTAAAGTGGAAGTGTTGCGTGGGTGATCTGGGTCCACACTATTTGTCTAAACCTAATCAAAGTAAGCATAGCAGTGAGAGTTAATACAATATAGATCTCAATGCCATATTTTATGATAAACTTCATGGTCATTTAATTGATAAGAAAATGCATATTAATTTTGATTGTGATGTATATATTTCAGTCATGAAGGCATTATTTAAAAGATTAAATTGTCCATGTTTAGTGAATATCTCCCCGCCCGCACCACCAGTATACTAGTATTTTCATTTACAACTGTCATCATTAAAATATTATCCAGGAGAACCTGTACTACAAGGACTGTGAGTGCACATGTGTCATGTTTGCCTCTATCACCAACTTCTCTGAGTTCTACATCGAGCTGGAGGGCAACAATGAAGGGGTAGAGTGCCTTAGACTCCTTAATGAAATAATTGCAGACTTTGATGAGGTGAGCTTACATTTTGTGTTAAGTTGGTTGACATACAATAAAAATTTAAGTTAAAATTATTTGGTATTTACTTGTACCAGTAGTGTAACTTATATTAAAGTTCCTTTGATGATCTGTTCATAAGTCTCAAAATATGGTAAATAACTGAAATAGCAGGCTAATGATGGAATAATTCTCTTTTAGTTCCATTTATATCAGTTGATACACATGTAAATGTAATGGTGATTTTATGAAACATAGGGAGAATTACAAAACTTAATATTACTTACATATTTCCTTACTGTATACTAGTGTATAATTGAATGTGTACAAAAAATAACGAAATTAAACAAGTGTACAAAGGTTGATGCTTATTCTTTTGTGGTGTAATTGTGTATTTTGTTTTAAATAGTCAAAGAACTCAAGTTCAGGTAATCTCTTGCAATATTTTTTCTCTTCTGGAACATAGTTTCACAAGGTATAATATATTGTTTATCTCACATATTTATAACCAACCATTTGCCTTTACACCAATCTACAGATTTTGGAAGATAGCAAGTACAAGTGCATAGAGAAGATCAAAACAATTGGTTACACATACATGGCTGCAAGCGGGCTCACGCCTGAGACCTCGTACCCAGACATGACCCATGTGGTGGCTCTGACAGAGTATGCCTTCGCCATACAGAAACAGCTACAGAGTGTCAACGAGCACTCATTCAACAACTTCAAGATGAGAATTGGTCAGTTCATGTTAAATGACTGATTCTATTTAAATCAAAGAGTGTTTTTAATCTTCTTTTGGAATTGTCTTCTTGATATCCTGACATAGTGTTAACACTGCTTGCTGGAAAGGTTAAACATTTTATAAGGAATATCCAGGAAATGTAAAAGCTTACACAGTAATTATTATAAGAGCTTTAATAAAGAAAATTTGAAGGAATAATAGCTGTATAAAGGTCAAGGTTTTGAAAACCATTTACTCCTAGCCTTTGATTAGGCTGAGGCTGATAATTTAGATCCAGACCAACTTGCTTCCTGCCGCGATCTGTCCAATCAGGACCTGCACTTTATTCTTCTTTGTTGCTTTAGATCATGTAACATTTGCATGAAATTGCAGGCAAATAACTGACTAACTTATCAGGCTAAGAGATAACTGTAAATGAATTAGAACATTGTAACATAAAAGGGTTGTCCTGCTATGAAGTTGTATAAGTGTAATAGACCGTGGAGTGTGGGGTTCTGGGATTTATTACATACCGTCTTCAGTTTAACTGAAAATACTGTCTATATTTATCCATGTGATATGGTTACCCTTATCACTTCACTGACAGTAATCTTTTTCCCTATCACATGGCATGTGACTGTGTAAACAAAATGCCAACTACTTTCATTATATATGCAGAAGTGGGTAGGGTGTGGGTGGTGGGGAGGTAACCAGTACACGCTCCAGGCACAGAGTTTCCCAGGGTTTATCTATATCAGTTCTATTTTATTTTATTTCATGATCACCTTATGCTTGCCTTGTGTTTGCATACAAGGAGTATGACACCTCCCTTTAAATACCATCTATGCAGAAACTCCATTTTACCTTTAAATTTGCCACAACCGCAACCGCATGCCAGAAGCTTGATACAAATGTCAACCATTGGGAGTAAACCATTTGAACACAATCATGGAAACAATGACAGTAAAGGGTGGGCTCCAGAGTATGAAAACAAACCATAGTGCTAAAAAAACTACCTTCACCAGTATTCTTTCATAGCAAAGTTGCCCCAAACTTTATCCAGCAGTTAACAGCCATAAAAACATACAAAGCATCAACAGCTATGCTTAGGCGTCACTTAACCAGTAGGAAAACATGTCTGACATTTTAACAGATGATCCAAGCTTAAGAAACAACATCGTTCCTACCTTGTCATCTCAATCCAATTCCAGGTCACTTTCCATAAATACATGTACTCCATCCAATATGATTATAAATTCCAGCACTACTCAAAAAAAGTCACTTTCAACACTGGCCACAGGCTGATATTTCCACATTTGCGGAGCAAATATTATCCAACATGATACCTGCCAATTATTCAGTCATTATCAATAATTATGTAAGGTCGCCAATCCAGAAAAAGAGGCATATTCACGTGACTGAAAGTGACCGCGATGAGTAAAATACCTGATCCAATCATTTTGAAATGTGTTTACATGCAAACCATGTGTCACATGACAATAAAGCTTATGCAAATGATATATTCATTTGCCATTGATAAATATGGAACTATTTTAAGATAAACTTTGAAAATGTTTGTTATTAAACATTGTTACTGGAATTGTCTTGTCATTTGTTTTTTAGGTATGTAATAAAAGGAATATTACGGTACTGCAGTATGGTGTGCTGAGTCACAGGATGACATCTCACTGCTTGCATAATAATGTATCGCCAGTTGACCGTATAATGCTAGTAATTCGACATGTTCCTGTGACTCAGAACACCATACTACAGTATTATTCCCTATGTATCTCAAACTAACCTACTGGTACATGGTCGCTGCTCTGATTGTGATTGTTGTTCAGAACTTGGTTGTCATGCATAGGGATAATCCTAATCATGCTACCTTTTATTCATAACCAAAAAATTCTTCTAAGTCTATCTACCTGTAATAGTGCCTAAAAATATTGCTAGAGACTCAGCTGAAAAATGTGCAGATCCTGATCAGACTGTTCTCAGCTGACTACTTTATTTGCCTAAGCCTGATCAATTAATGGGATATGAGATCATTTGACAGGACAAGATGAAACAATACTGGTATAAGGATTGAAATAATTTCAATGGATTTTATAAAAATGTGATATTTATGTATGCAAAGAATGCTAATAGTTTAACTGTAAGGAGCATTTTGTAAGTCCACTGTTAATGAAATTGTATAGGATGAACTGGAGTCTAATATTATTCAAATTACATGTAATAACTTGTGTAAATTATTGAATGGTTGGTCCAATGCTGAATACTTTTGTTGCAGGAATGAATGTAGGACCAGCTGTGGCTGGTGTGATTGGTGCCAAAAAGCCTCACTACGATATCTGGGGCAACACTGTTAATGTGGCCAGTCGCATGGACAGTACTGGCGTACCTGAACATATACAGGTGAGCCTTTTTATTATAACACAGCTTGTTCAATTACACAGCACTGTGTTTTGATATGGGAAAATTATTTTTCTTAAAACTCTGAAAGTTAAGTGTTGTGGAGTGTTGTATAATAGGTAAATCATTTCTGATGACTGATATTTGTCATTTATTTTAAAAATTATTGTTCTTTTGCTAATTTTACAAATTATCATTTTAATAGCTAATTAGGAAACTGAAACTCTTGGTTACGTTTGCCAAGTAGAATATATATTGTATATTTTATAAATAGGCTGTATTTCTCAGGTGACAGGTGAGATGTACACAATCCTGGAGCCACGGGGTTACATGCTGGAATGTCGTGGGATGGTCACAGTGAAAGGCAAGGGGGAGATGGTCACCTACTTTCTGATAGACCGGCCTAAACATGCCCATTTCCAGTATCCCGGCTGATACACCTCACCTCTGTGTAACTGAGACACCTGCATGTCTGGATGTGTAATCATTGTGATAGACTGGACACTGGAGTTGACATTCATAAGGAATGAATTTGAAAATTACAATGTTCACTTAACTTTGAGTTTGCATCTGTCCTAAATTGAGCTGACCCTAAGACACCAAGAATAGAGTTTTCCAGAAATTGAGCTGACTACCAAGAATTGAATTCATGTTTACAAAGAATTGGGTTGAAATCTGTCAAGAAATAAGTTGACATTTAACAAGAATTGAGATAGCATTGAACAGAATTTAAGTTACTATCAAGTTACTATTGAACTTGAATTGAGCTTACTCTAGGAATTGACAAGCCTTTCACCATTTAATATGTACGAAAATTGGAATGATGTGTTCCAGAAAAGGAGTTGACTTTTAGAGTTGGACTGTGAATTGGGTTGAGATCTAGATTTGGGTTGGTATTTACCATGTTGTGATCTTGTATTTACCAAGAATTGAGTGTACCAATTACCAAGAAATGGGCTGGCTTATTCTAGGGTAAGAGTTGACATTTACTAATATTTTAGTTACTGAGAGTTGAAGTTTCTAGGAAAAAAATTGGCCCGTGTTTCAGTCCTGTTTCATTATTAATAGGAATTTATTTATAATTACCAGAAATTGATTTGTCAGTTGCTTTTATCTAAGTTTCCATTCACCAGAAAGTATTTACATTGTACTTTAAAATGTATGTAGATACTTTGCACCAACTAATATGGTCATCAAAATAAGGCTGGAGAAGACACTTAAGAAATAATTTTGAATCCAAGCTAGTCAGCTTTTGCCAGAGTAATTTAGTAACCAGACAATAAAGACATTAATTATTTACTATTTCATAGTATAAAAAAGATATAAATTATAATTATGCTGTGGATTACTGGAGGGAATTTGTTGATTGGTTCTGAAGTGAATGTGAAAGGTGTTAGTTATTCTGGCACTCAGGGAAAGAGAAATATAAAAATGAGTGTTTCTAAAAACAACAGTTTGTTAAAGAAGAGTGCCTTATAACAGGAGGTCCTGCACAAAATAAACCATCAAGTCAACAATATGTATCTTGTTACAAAAACAGGCTTTGGTAGCAGGAGAATGACATACTTTGTTATACTTAATTAACAACTTTGTAATCTATTACTATTTATACAGCATAATATATAGCTATAATTAAATATTTTATGCATACTTCCCATCGACAATGTCATTGTGTTTCTAATACTGGCTGAAATTAAGAAACTGTTATTAGGTGTCCTCTTAGCCTATGTTGGAGCAGGGCCTTGGTTACTTATATTGAAACTTGAAGGAAACTTCCAGTCAATGATCTAATAAGATAGCAGTTGAATGTATTAGCAACAAGTCTAAAATGAGAACTATCATCAGTTTAAAAGTGTTAAATTAGGAGCCATGCAAGAAGTTGTTGAAACATGTTTTGTCAGATTTGTTCTTGTCATTAGAATTTCATTTATTATATAAATTCATATTTTATTGTAGTGTTTTTCTTGAACACTTATTCAACCCATGAAGTTGCATTTAGAAAAAGCTCTTGCACTTAAGTGAATTCACATCTGTAGTTAGACTTAGTTTCTTCATAAGTTACTGAAAGGCACAGTTACATGTATGTAACCAGTTTTATCCTGAATCAAGCAGATGCAAACAGTATAGATTCAGATCAGCCATCCACCACTGCGAGCTGTCCAGGTTTTGCTGCTTAGTTTCAAATGTTTGACAAACAGAGCTGGATAATGTGTTAATGTAATAGTTGATACACCAACTACATTGAAGCAAATGTGTAGATATTACACTAACCACACTGCAATGACCTTCATGCAGACCGTTCTCCCTTATTAGCTTATTGTTATTATTATTATGTTCCTTCTTTGTTATTACATTTAGCATTGTTATTAGTTGACATATATCTGTTATTGATTTGAAACATTTATTGTATTTGAACATGAGTGTATGTGTTCATTTGTTATTCAGAATTGAGTATGTATTTATATTTAAATTGTATATATTTTGTGAAGTGCAATATTGTTACAAGTAAGTTAGATAAATAAACGTTGTTATTTAGTGTTTTAGTTTTTATAACATGTATATATAGTTATATAATGTTGTCTATAGATTGAACGGTTCTACATAATTAAATACTTTACACAATATTGCCATGTTCTTAATAAACAGTTAATAATTATAAGAATGTACTTAACTTACTATTTAAAGAAGCATACAATAAGCAAGGATAAGATACAGATATAACACTTGAAGAACTCAAACTGGGTATTTGTCAGTGTGTTATTTTTGGCAGTGTCGCTTGCTTTCGAAAGCACACAGGATTGACCCAGCATGATTTTGACTTTGCACGGTCAGTTATTCGTGCCTGGAAGGTAGTGCTGCATAGTACAAATATGTATGTCTAAGGAGACTAGACACATCAATTGTGTCCAAACATGTGTCATATATTGACATTAACATTGTTACCTGTTTATACTGGAAGTTCATTATATTGTGCACTTCAGATATACATGAAATGCAGAGCGAAGTACTAGTAGAATGAACGTTCCACTGACTGTGTATTGTCTACTAGGCCAATATATTTTCGATATCCCGCACAAGGCCTCACTTCTTCCTGCTGCTGTGAACCAGGTTATGTAAACAAAGGTCATTTGTATCATCTCAGTCTAATGCTACCACACTCAGAGAGGAACGGTGCGCTCAGGATTTTTATGCTCCCCGAATGAAAATTCGGGGAAGCATATAGTCGTCGCGTTATGCGTCCGTCTGTCTCGCATAGGTGCCCGGCCCATAACTTTGTTATTTGAAGTCGCATTTTAAACATATTTGACAGAAATGATCGCCATATCGAGAAGACGTGTCGCCCGCAAAATTAGAGTTGCTACCTTGAAGGTCAAGGTCAGTGTGACCTTGAAGCAAAATCATGTCCGGCCCTTGACTTAGTTATTTGAATTCATATTTTAATTTTGTTCACAGAAATGATATCAAGATAAATTGTCGCGAGCGAAACAGGTTTGATTATATGTCTGATTTTATAGAACTACTCCATTTACAAAATTCACCTTCATACTCGTATATAGTTATACAACAAACCGTTTTTGTGACAAAATACCCATTAGTGGAGCATCATCCGTCTTCGACGGTCTCTTGTTAGATTCAGGTCACATGGGTGTGAAGACTTGTCTGCTTTCCAATGCATTTGTTTCACTATTTATTAATTTCGACCGACAGATTTTTATTCATTATATAATGGCCACCGGCACAAAATACACGTCATTTACAAAAAACATATACAAGAGTTGTGTTTATACTCATGTAATAAACATAAATAGACTGCTTATTTTCACTTGTAAGGTTAGTTTTAGTGTACAAAGCAATATAAAATATCAAATAATAGCAAATCTAGTAATTATTGCTCATAAAGTTTAAACACTTCAATGATATAAATAGTTGTTTTCTTCAATTTTAATTGAGATCTTGTCTTCATAAGGTTGCACAAGTTAAATTGAGTTTTACTGCCTTAAATCCAACTCAACAAATGCTGTTGTCTTACGTTTTCGTATTTAGGACAAATAAAGTAAACATGTAACTCATCATCAATGTTTCTAAGGTGTGTAAAAGGTTAAAACAACATAAAACAATATAAACAAATACGTCCATTCCTAGGGACATTTTGATGCCTTCCTACCTCTATGGCAAACGTATGAACTGAACGCATAAATCGTGCTAGGGACTTTCTTAAAATGAAAGAAAAAATCTAGAACTAAATATCGTTCTGGTTCTAGAAGAGATTTAAACTGTATGTGTCACAGTGACCGGATTCACTGACACTTGATGGCCAGTTTTGTTTCATGCAATCAGCTAGCCGTGCTTTAAATTGATAGATAAATCTACTAGTATTTCCTGATACACACATGCATACCCAAACCCAAATCCAAATAATAACTTTTTAATAGCACTCACCCAATTTCGTCTACCAATGTCATCCAGCCGTAACATTATATAACTATTTCTCGGATATCTCTTTTCTTGCATAAATAACAGTTAAAATAATATTTTATGTATTTAATATGATAATCAACACTGAGGAGTAGTCTATTACACTCTACTAACACCGCACCATTATTAACTGTAGTATGTCTTAGTCCTAAGAAATCTCTACAAAAGTTTGTCTGGATTTGTTCAGTTTTATCTGCAAACTCAGTGCCCCATATCTCTGCTCCGTAAATTAGAATCGGCTTGACCATGGTATCAAAAAGCCTTACTAGCTTTAATGGATTTCTGTGCTTGAGCAGCAAGCTTTTCCTTAGCTTTATTCCGCGATAATGTAGAGGAAGAAAAAAACACATCTATTTATAATTAGATGCGACATTAACTCTTTCTCCCATATAAGTCTATTTTTCGTACGCCCTTAGAGATCCGCTCTAGGAAGAACCACCGACGCGCTGTATGTCAGTTGAAAGTCCTTCACACATTAAATTTTTCGCTCCGGCCAAGTTTCAAGTGGGCCACTCAAGCAATAGGCCATGGGCACCCTTGAAAAGTAGACATGTAATTTCCTACTGAAGACTTTTGAGTGCAAATCTAACAAATGACAAAATGTTTGGGTTTCCACTTGGTCTCCGTACCGCTATGCGATATACAACAAATACCAGTGTTTTGCATGCAATCTATGTTGTCATTTAATTCATCCTATAAGGATTGTTATGTGTATTTCCTGGGATGGACATTGGACTTTGGTTCCTCAATTCCATCTTCACATGAACAGGATGCTAAAACCATTTACTCTTCTCAGGTCATTTTTTTCTTGATTCAAAAAGTTAATTTCATTTTCTATCAACATTCTTTTGTAGGCATTCAAATCGAAATAATACGTATCTCTTTTCTAAACACTATGTGGACATTATTTTTTCAATGACGTCACTCCTTTCGTCGTAACTTGTTAAACGAAACGTCAGCGCTTGGTCATTTATTCAAATGGATCGGGTTTCTTTTCATTGCTTTCAGTTGAGAAATCCATCAGGAAGTGCGAGGTTAGAGCATATAGTATATCGAATATTGATCATATTGTATCGCTGATACAAATATGATATCGATAGTTCTGACCGATATGGAGCACTAGTTCATACATAGCTAATGTATAGGAAATGTTCGGGTGTTCAAAAGTCCCATGGAGGGGAAATATTTGGTTGTGCAAGTCTATTTGGGGGAATGTTTGGTCTTTTAGTTGTGCAAAATTCAAATGAAATATAAATGTCTGCAGTTGCTTTGTTTGGTTAATATAGCATTTGTCTTTTGTGTTCCACGTGTAGTTACATGTTTTCCATTCTCCTATTTTAGATATTTCATGTTGGCAGACATGATAACAGTCTTTAGTTTATGTGTAAAGCCTTTAGAATTTCATTCTTTGTTTTGATGCAAATCATATTACAAGCATGTTCACTTAACATCGGGCCGACCTGATTAAAGTCCGAACTGTTTCACTTTGTCCATGACATTTTGTCGTATGATGATTGCTATTTGCGACATGTAATTGTCAGAAATCCGTTGGAAAGTGTCACATCTTGGTCCTACTGTGGTACCGACCAATCCATGCGATATGACCGGAAATGTTTCAAGACCACGTTATGCTCATTGGCCACATCCCTGGAAAATAAAGTACAGATATACTTTGTTCCATTTGTTAGCTTTTACATTTTTATAAGCTACACAGAAACCGAGTTATTGTGATTGAGACTCCGAAGCAAATAGTACACATTCCAATCATCCAGCTCTGGTGTTCGATAATCACTGTTATGTAAGCCTGAATATTTTTTGCATGTCTTGTAAGTAGATTTATCTATTCAGGTTTAAATAACAAACTTAACAAAAAAGTTGTTTTCGTTCATGAATAATGTTAAGCAAAAAGGGCGAAGTATGAACATCTCTTGCTAAACAAGGGCGAATCGTTTTGTTTAGTTTGTCATTTAAAAATTTAATAATAAATCTACTTGAAAGACATTTGAAATACTGCATATATAATATAAAATAAATGCTTTAATTATTTTTTTTGTAAATAATGAAAAGAAAATCATTCACATTTCAGTTATTTAATATGAATGTGTAACGTTCCAGTATTTATATAGATTTCTTTTTGGTAATCTAGATTACAACTTGTTTATTTTAACATATTTTATGTAAAGTAACATTGCATTTAAACAAAGAAACAGTTACCATTCGTATATTTTTTCGGGTTAAGAGTTTTTTAGGTTGTTTGGAAAAAAGAAATATATAACTATATCGTTTTTCACATAAACTCAAAACGGCAGCTGAAGTCTAGAGCTTTCATAAAAGTACAAAGATATATATTGGCCAATAGCTGAAACATTCAAAATTATATGTTTGATAATAAAATCTTCTTTAAACTTCTCATTACTGTCCGACATTTGAATCCAAATGTTTTGAGGAAATCGATGCAATGAAACTTCTGTTTTCGACCACCTTCCCACGATAAACCCCTTTACATATGCAGTAATACTTCGGCGATTTCGATTTTGGTTTTGTTTCTTCCTTTCATAAACTTTCCACGCTTCTCGATGTTTGTGTTGTACGCGCTGATAATATTTCTGCTTTGTCCCAAAAGTAAAATCAGCTCGAGTGCGCGTGCGCATTTGGAGAGTACTCAAGGGCAGACAACTTATTTATCGGAAAGAGCAATTGACTGTATTTAAAACTTCTCAATGGTACATGAGTAACATACATCACAATAACAAAAGCGCTGTGATATTTTTTTTACCCCCATCAATCAAAAGAAGGCCACCAGCTATCAATCTTCTCGAAGTCAGGGTTAAGTTGATTTACTTAAATTAATCAGAACAAATGCAAAGAACAACGATTAATTGGGCTTTTATTAGCTAGAATCTGAACAGAAATAAGAATATATAACAAAGTCCTATCAGCATTGCAACATATACCAAAATTTGAGAAGGCACAGGACAGAGGTATTCACATGCAAGCCAAACGTAAAAGTAAGAAAAAATCTGTGATGAGTCATTTAACAAAAAGAGCAAACCCGACATCTACCGCCTTGGAACGGTCAGTCGGCGGTGCTTAAACCGGTTTAAAAACCTAACACGTTTGTGTGTGTGCTGTCTCGTCTCTGTGTTTTTCTCATTTTTACTTTTGCTCTGTTTGCCTTTGTCTAGAAGTAGTTCAAATATGAATATCTGTGTTGATTTTTGTGGGACCTTTTCATATTTTCCTATGAAAATGTTCGTTCGACCTAGTAACACCTGTCTGTACTCAAAACATATATACACATGTATGTTTCGCCTGCTTCTGAGGTTTTCATTCTGCATTTAAAGTTGATAATAACCAACGCCGGTATTGTAAGGTTTGGTTGTCCGATGTCCTAACAAAGGAACAGGACTGTATGACCTTATATCTTATATATTGATCAGTAGGCTGCCATCGTTAACGCAACATAATGGCCGCGACCATTAAGGTCATGTCTGTACTAAATTAATTAAAACATGGGGTATTGTATAACAAAACCACAACTGGTACATATAATCTGTAGTTTATGTTTTAAATATAATTTATTAAAAGCTAATTTTTTCTTCTTCTTTTATCTCTTATACGGTAAAAGGGACTCGCAACGTTCATATTTTTGGTGATCAAAAATATTTAAATAAATATTTAAATCAATTAGAGATCAATTAACGATATAAAAAGGCAAAAGATTACTTAAATCCACTTAACAACACGTAATACGATCATGATACTATTTATGACATTCGTATATGCCTGCCATGTATTCTCGCATGTGTCATCTGACGATATTTCCGAGCTGCAAATGCTTAAAAATAACTACAAGCCGTTGCAACGCTTTTGATTTTTTTTTTTTTTGCAGCTTGACTATGAAACAATATGTTGAAAGACTCGATGCTTACTTTTCAAAAGTGAACAATTACATTAAAAATGTGCAAATTGTGTACTCTTATTTTTATTTTTAATTTATAACGAACAGAATTTAACCGTCCGAGGAAAATGCGCTGTATTTATCGCAATATCTCGGTTCATGTTGATATATTTGTGAAAACAGGAAACAATGGCAAAGAAAGTAATAACATGCGTCCATATCAATCAGCACCTAATGATATTCGTACTTTCAAACATGTTAAAATGGCATATTGTGAAAAACTTGGTTCAAACTCCCGATGTAATGATTTAATAGGTGCTTGTACTTTCAATCAGGAAACAGTGACTTGAACGATGTTACTTTGCTTATATCTGAAATTCATTTCGGCGGAAAATCACCATAAACAGCCGTATTCTCAAATTAGCATGAAGCTATATTACTTACCTAAATGTCAACAGAAAAATATTTATTGTGACCTTTTGAATCTTTAACCATAACAAGCACAGACTGAGAGGTATATTTGGCGGATATTTCACGATTATAGGGCTTTCGTTATCGTTATAGGGCTTTTTTAAACTGAAGTTACTTAATCAATATACATGTAATTGTATAACGCATTTGGCAGCATTGTGCCGCCCTGGCATGTTGGCAGGGCTTTAAAAAATTGTATTTTGTGAAGATATACCAACTCAGTCTTGCTTAAACATGTTATCAACGCCGGCATTTCTATTGAAAACTGCACAATAGAATCGGTGGCAAGATAGATAAGACGGAGATTATTCACCAAAGTGGCCTCCTCGTTGTAAATATATGTCCTTTTACGTTAAAGGCAATGCTCTCTAGATAAACTGAGTATCCTCCCACCTTAAAGGCAATGTTCTCTAGATAAACTATATATCCTATATATATCCTCATTATTCTCACAATCTTCACCACCACCACCACCATCATCATCATCACCACCACCACCACCACCACCATCATCATCATCATTCATCATCATCATCATTATTATTATTATTATTATTATTATTTGTTGTGATCGTTAATAAACACACACGATACCCTGGATTACCCTTTCTTACAATGTACAACACGCAATAAATAAAACTACGCGCATCAACATTTCATACATTGTTTAAGTCGTAAACATCACGCATCTTTGAAATCAACAAAGACAATTTTCCATTGCCTATCTTAAAATCAGGAGTTTGACTTTGTCTCAAATCAGGGTGAGATATACGTCTCTTAGGGACTATCTAGAAGAACATAGAGAGAAGATTGGCAGAAGCGGCATAAGTCCGTGAAGTTGTCAAAGGAAGCTAGTGCTTTAACCATAGTTAACAAATAGGCTAGTTGATAATCTTAGCTTCTTTATTGATAGAACAAGTTAGATAGGAAGTACTGTCTGTGTAATAATTTTGATTATTCCATGCAGTTGAAATATTATACAAATAAAGACTTGTGTTGAGGTTAATATATAGTTCTAAGAACCTGGGTAATGTGATAGTGACTGAGGACGCCAGGTCCGCAAAACTATACATTGGCCGAAACATAAGTATTGACTTGTTACATCACACACCCTATAAAATTACGCTGTCATTATTTGTTTGTTTGTTTATTGGGTTTATCGTTCCACCAACAGTATTTCAGTTATCTGGAGACGGTGTCCACTTGAAGCAGATATAGTGCTGCCTTCACGGTGTATAGCATGCCATGAACACCTGGCATGATACCACACCCAGTCACATTATCCTGACACCGGGCCAACCAGTCGTGGAACTACCCTTATATTTGCTTGAGCGTTAGCAAGGGAGCTATACCACTACCATTTTTAACGACTTTGGTATGTCGCGGCCCGGAATCGAACCCGGGGCCTCCCGTACCTGGAGCCGACGCTCTGTCATTATTTGTGTTTTCTACAGAAGATAATCTACAGATAATCACGAAAGGCATTCATTGCTTCTGAGGTTACATTTTTTCTTCTTTTCGGTTTTATATTTGCCATTTATGTTACTAAATCATCATCCAACACACTGACACATTGTTAATTTATTGTACCAGACGCTATGTTATTGTAGCAACAGTGCGCATAAAAAGAACGCAATCGTCAGTATTATGTTCTCTGTGCTCATGTGAAAACATTCTTGAGTCAACATCACTTGATATTGACTCACACTTGACCAGCGCTTGACCAATCAAATTTAAATACAAGGGGTATGTGATATGAAAAAAAAAACAGCCAAAAAAAAAAACATATGGCATGGGGGATTGGAAAGGTTATATTTATTAGCATTATATTTTTTTTGTTTTTGTTTTTAGAGCTTAGTGATAGTCCTGCATACATCGGTCATTATAAGAATGCGGTTGAAAGAACTGGTTGCATCAATCAGAACACCTACTAACAAAACAAAAAAAGCAATTAAAGATTAAGCAATTTAAGATACCTATCTATAGGAAAGAGAAACCACAAGTCATTTGCTTGCACTTTTATATTTATCGTACCTTTAATTGTTAACAAATTATGATTGTTAAAATGTTGCCACAAACATGTAAGTGTTTAATGCAATAAAATATTGAACTGAAGTAGTAAATGTTCATTCTAGGATTTAACATTTCCCTATCTTGGCACTGTCCCCACAAGGTTCGCCAAAGCATATGTAGCCAGGTAGATAAGTTTCCTAAAATAACCTTATCTACAAGAGAGGAACGCTGTGACATACAATTTTATGTTAATCCTAGTTCACCCGAACAGCCATCGCAAATCCATCCTTCCTTTTTCGCTTACGATACATGTATTCTGGCCAGCGTGAGAGTGACGCAGATCCCTGTATTCAGGAAACGCTTAAATTGAGCTCCTCTATAGACCTTTCCGAAAAGTGAGTTACGTCCCTTAAATAGTTGTCGAACATTTGGAACGCTTCTGCTCTGGGTAGAAATTTGTTTGGCAAGGTGGCGGAAGAATCAGACGAAAAGTTTCTCAGTGATCAGCTTTCGGTAGTCAAATTGAAAGACTATTTGCGTTCACAACTAACAACATCGTCGGATACCCCCGGTTGCTCTATTACGTTACTCTCCATTTCGAATGGAGAGTAACGTAATAGAGCAACCGGGGGTATCCGACGATGAACTAACAAGTAACAGAGAATAAGGTGAAACTTGTTCTGCGAGCTAAAAGTGTGGGAAAGCTTTCCAAATACGACTATTCTGTGCATCGTGAACGGAGTAATGGCGCAGAATGAACTAATGATTTGTTTTTGTTGCAACCGTTTAGTGATGGTGACATGTACAATTACTGTGTGTATAAGGCAGGGACAAAGAAAGTCATATTATGACGATAAACATGTCGGATGACAGATGTTTCGCTACCCAGGTTTACGGCCCTCACTGCTGACGTGTCACAGCGAGGTAACGTTCCCCACCCCTACCACCCTTATAACTACCCACCAGTCTCCCACCCAGGCAGCCAAAAACAGGCCGTGATAATGATACATTCCAAAAGTTTTAAACGTTTTTTAAACTTTAATATAATGCTAGAATGATCTTTTAAAACTATCTGAATTCCGATTGTATTTGGGGTTCTGCAAAAGTGTAAATCGATACAGGATTGGATCCAGGGGACATGGGGGAGGCATCCCCCACCAAACAGGTAAAAGAGAAGAGTTGTGAAAACACATACGTGTAAGATTAAAAATTCAAAGCTTTTAAAGTAAAATTTGTCTGTTGGCTGCTTAGGTCGAAGTTAGGGTCCCTTACTGTGTATATAGATCTAGTATTTACTGCGATAAAGTTCAATGAATCTTAAACAAATCTTCCCACTCCAATTATCTGGATCCGCCCCTGCAAGTTTTCCCCTCAAACAACCTAATAAATTATTGTCATCTGACTCGTCATTATAAATAGGTTACTTTTAATCAGAGCCACGTCGCGGTTTTTAATCTAAGTTTTAATCTCGGTAAACAACGTGACCATTTTCTGTTGAGGTCATGTAACATGCAAGGCTCGCACAGTACGTACTATAACTCACAACCCCTGTTCCTCCTATCTCCTGCACAACCTGAATTCCTCCAACACGTTTCCCTTTTCCTGTCGAAAATAATGGCGCATTTCCGAAACACAGCGCACCCACATTTAGCACCTACTAAAAATATTTAATCTTCCTAAACTCTGTGAAAGATTCCTCCAAGATTTTTTTTTCTTTTTTTAGCTTGCTGTATTTAGTACACTTTGTAACTGCCATTTGAATATTATTATCTCTCTTAGTTTTGTGTACTGTTCATCATTTATTTATTACAACTTTTGTCATACATTTGGTGCGCTTGACAGATTTTTGATAACTTGCTAACAATTTAGAATGCCGGACAATTCTCAGTCCGGACATTTCTCAGTTAGTGAAATTTGCAGGGTCGGACAATTCTCAGTTACTTGTTTTGCAGGGTCGGACAATTCTCAGTCTGGACATTTCTCCGTTAATATATTTCAAAGTATAGCAATATTTGGTATCTAAAGGTTTAAGAAAGTTTGTAAGAATTGTGATCATAATCGATATGAAAATGATTGATTATTAAGATTAACAGCTTTTTATATTTTTGTGTTTTGGTTTGGGTATATTTGCCATTGGCTTTTATTTTCTTAATTAAAACGTACATCTATATCGGTGACGAGGGTGCCGTTGCAGGATTTTGAGGCTCTTTCAGAGCACATCCATCTGATGGTTGTTTTGTTCGTCCGGTTCTTTACGTAGACGTACCCCTCATGGAGAATTTTCGTGAACCTGTCTTACTTGTTAGAATTTCCATTTTTGGAATAATGATCGTACGCTGCGCTGAGACTTATATTCTTACAAGCATCTCAGTTTGAAATTAGAGTAAAGCATGTCATTATTAAAGAACAGTGGGTTTGCCAATTAAATGATTTTCGCGGCTTTGGTCAAATCGTTTGTTATGAAAATCAAGGGGTATAGAAATAATTATTGATGCAATTTGAAAAGATAAATAGTTTGTTTGGTTCACAGTCAAAGAAAATTATCTGGTTTTTGATGATTGTCTTTCAGTATTTAATTACAGTGTTGTTTTATAACACTTAAGTGGGTTGGCCAATTATAATTTTCGGGGCTTTGGTCAAAGCGTTTGTTATGAAAATCAAGGGGTATAGAAATAATTATTGATGCAATTTGTAAGGATAAATAGTTTGTTTGGTTCACAGGTTTATATATGATTGACAGCAAAGAAAATTATCTTGTTTTTGATGATTGTCTTTCAGTATTTAATTACAGTGTTGTTTTATTCCTCTTTGGTTTAATCAACGTCAAAAATGAATCTATAACAATTGTCCCGCCCTACAAATCGACCAACGGACAAATGTCCAGACTGAGAATTGTCCGACCCTGCAAAACAAGTAACTGAGAAATGTCTGGCCCTGCAAATAAACCAACTGAGAATTGTCCGACCCTGCAAATTTCACTAACTGAGAAATGTCCGGACTGAGAAATGTCCGGACTGAGAATTGTCCGGACCCCGCCTTTTATATATATACCACATTGCCTAGTATTTTATAAATTCAGTGGTAGTCCGGGGTTATTAAAGTCTCTTAAAATTAATTACAAGCAACATTTACATAGCCTTTTAGTTTTTTAATTAATGATAAGAAGTTCTGCCCCTTCATGCACTAGCCACGAATATTTATGATCATTTATCATTTACTGCATGATAGTTGCTTGTTACGGTATCCGGACAAAATCCCCCCCGGACATAATCCCCCCTGCCAAAATTTGCATAGGTGGACAAAATCCCCCCCATGAATTTTGTAAGGCGGACATAATCCCCCCCCCGTACTGAATCCCTCCCTGGATATTATATCTCATATTGAATGCTTAAGAATAACAACATTTCATTTTCTTAATTTCTTAATCGATAAGGATTTAATTAACAGTATATGTTGTATAATCAAAATGTGTATTTGCACACGACACTAAACATGCGTAACCTCCTCTGATCCAAACTCCTGTGAGGAGATTGCCTCTGATCGATAATATAGTCCGAGGTTGCGTGTCGTGTGCAAAACGGGTAGCTTTCTCTGCGTATGCATCAAGTGAACGACTTAAATAACGGCACAACCTATTCGAGCACAAGAAGTCGAGTATATTAAACAGTTAACCGGGTGTCTGGATACAGAAAGGATGGGATTGTAAGTATCAACTTTAATTAAATGTATTAAAACATGCATTAAATGTATAATTTATGTTTATATCACATATAAATAATATACAATGTACCAAGTTATGATATGATTTGTACGCATTGCAGCTATCAGGGTTTCGCGGGTACCCTCTCCCGCCATCCCACCATGAAAAACTTGTGTTTCTAGATCGTATAGCTATCCTATTGGCTGAGTGCTGACGTGTCATCGTACCATTGGCCGCCATATTGGAGATCATATCCAGTTGATGAAAATGGCGTCTGCCATTGCGAGCAATTCTCCATTCCGAAATTACAAAATCTCGCGCAATCTCGCTCCAGTGGGGTTCCGTCTATGTGCTCGCATGTAAACAAAGAACAACCGACTTACTTTCGTTTCTGCTTCGCACACAAGAAGAGGGGCAAAGTGAATTTAAATGATACACCAAATTATGAGAACTTATATTTATATGTTTTAAATGAATTGTACTCGCTTAGATAATTTTATTTTGCTGTGGGACAGAACGATTAAACTGCTGTGCTAAAGGTTGTAACCATGAGAGATCTCGAGGTTCCACATGCAATTTTTACAAGATTCCTTACGATAAAATGCTCAGACCTGCGTGGCTGACTAAATGGAGAAATGGATACGTTGTCATTTAGCCTTTAGTTCCAAGCAAAATTAAAATTATCTTCCAAATTATGTCATTTTGAAATTTTGAAGACAACCCACCCCCACCGCAAAGTCAAATAAAAATGGTTCAAAGTGCCAAGTATATTTTCCCATAGACCAGCAGTAAGAAAGGCCTCAAGATGACAATCAAAATAAAAAATATGCCTGGTAAGCTAATCTTTTTTGACTAGCACCCCCCATCCCACCCATCAGGCAAAAAACGAACCAGAAGCCCTCTTTTATTAAGGTTATTTTGATTCCAAATAAAGTGAATGTTTACATGAAACTCTCTGATAAAAATTCTGTTTGTAGTTGAATAAGAAAAAATGTTTATATTTATATATTCCTTGAGTAATCTGATATCATTTGTGGTTGACTAAAAAACTCCAGGGACACATACTAGTGAAAATTGGAGCGGGAGTCTGTCTGCATGCAAAATTATGCAACACAAATAATGTTAATGTTTAATAACAAACATGTATTCTGTTTTGCAGTCTGGTACACTGGAAGATTGCACACAGCTCGACCCAATCTCCACTTGTTAGTTTAGATAAAGGTCATGCTGTAATTTCTGATAGTTAAAATGTTGTACTGCTTAGAATTGCGGAACAGTTTGACTCGATTACTGTCTCACAACAAAATGACAAAGTAAAAATAATATTAAATTTTATTAGTGTCAATATTTTTTCTCTTGCATATTTCAAGATAAATCTACATAGAAAATAAAAGTTCAGTTATCACAATATATTAGGAGGGCTAAGGGATCTGGTAATTTTGCAGAGATAAAATTAACAAAATTATTGTTTCCTGCCAGCACAAATTTTGTTATTGTTTTTTGTTTATAAATAATTAGATTCAATATATATTTATGTACTGGAGGAGCAACTACATATATAAATCGAAATGAAAATGTTCAAAATTTACTGATTCCACAACTTGTAATCTATTTCGACTGTATTTTACATGGATGAATTTCAAAACATCATTTTTATTAGCTCACCTGAGCACAACGTGCTCAAGGGGAGCTTTTGTGATACCGCTTCGTCCGTCGTCCGGCGTCCGTCGTTCGTCGTCCGTCGTCAACATTTACCTTGTGAACACACTACATTTATCCAATTTTTAATTTTTATCCAATCTTCATCAAACTTGGTCAGAATGTTTGTCTGCATGAAATCTTGGATGAGTTCATTATTGGGTCACCTGGGGTCAAAAAGTAGGTCACGAGGTCAAATTTTAGGAAAAACTTGTGAACACACTAGAGACCACATTTATAGCCCAATCTTCACCAAACTTGGTCAGAATGTTTGTCTACATGAAATTTTGGATGAGTTCGTAACTGGGTCACGTGGGGTCAAAAAGTAGGTCACTAGGTCAAATCTTAGAAAAAGCTTGTGAACACACTAGAGGCCACATTTATAGCCAAATCTTCACCAAACTTGGTCAGGATGTTTGTCTGCATGAAATCTTAGATGAGTTCGTAACTGGGTCACGTTGGGTCAAAAAGTAGGTCACTAGGTCAAATCTTAGAAAAAGCTTGTGAACACACTAGAGGCCCTATTTATAGGCAAATCTTCATCAAACTTTGTCAGAATGTTTGTCAACATGAAATCTTGGATGAGTTCGTTATTGGGTCTCGTGGGGTCATAAAGTAGGTCACTAGGTTAAATTTTAGAAAAAGCTTGTGAACACACTAGAGGCCACATTTATAGCCCAATCTTCACCAAACTTGACCATCATGTTTGCCAGTATGAAATCTTACATATGTTTTGAAGTGAGTCATGTGGATTCAGTAGGTTACTTGGTAAAATTCTAGAAAATGTTATCAACCCAGTGGCCACACTAATGGTCCAATCTTCACCAAAGATTTCTAAAGTAAATAACTTTTAATTACTTGATGCCAGATTTGAGCCTACGTAAAGCCTGTGTCATCAGGTGAGCGATTAAGGGCCATCATGGCCCTCTTGTTCAAATCCTTATCCTTTATCCATCATTCACTGTATGTGTTATGTCCATTAATGTCTGTAAAAATGGATCACTCAGAATACTTTGTGTTGTAGGGATACTTCTGTACAAGTAATTTTCCAATTCTAGATAATTTATTGTTAGTCCATGTACTTTAAAAACATCTTTTGTTGTTTAGTTGTCCATACAATCATTATACATAATTATTATTTGACATTTTATAGCTCCATTATTTGAAGCCTAAATTCGGAATGGTGTAGTTAAACGAATTCTAAGCTCTATATGCTATAATGCACTTTGCAATGGCATGTTCCCCAGTTTGTTTGTTGTTTTTTCCCCCCAAAAGTTAGGTTTAGTTCAAGTGTCAACTTCACAAACTAAATAGTTAACAATCTTAACTAATAGCATGCTATTGGCATATTTATAAGGTTAAGGCAAAAATAGTAGATCCAGATCAGACATCTCTACGTTGGGAGTTGTTTGATCAGAATCTACACTATTTGCTGCTCAGTCTTTGTTTATAAGTATATCAAACCTGACGTGTAATATATATAAACTAAAGCTTAATATAATATTAAACATCCTAAAAATTAAGCATGGGATTTTAACAAAATGTACCAAGCAGCGGATCAACTTACTTGGGGAAAATGGTCTTTACAAACAATGCATTATAAATTAATACACATTCCTTAGCAAAAGCATGTTTTGAGATTCTCCCTAAACTTGGACAGGAGTAATCAAATCCGATCTTTTCAAGATTTATCGCTAAATAGAAGGTATCGTCGTCAACCTTGAAACAATCTCAAATTAAGTACAATTCATGAAGAATCCTACTAAACTACGACAAAAATACTACTTACCAGCAAACGCACTAGTTATTGTTCTCATGAAACCTCGCGTACTGAGTTAATCTGGTACGGTAGGGCTAATGCATTTTACCAATTTCATTTGTTTACATTGGCTGTCCTACGGACTTCAATGCAATATTTTTCATATATACTAAAAGCTCATCAAGTAAATACCTCAACATATAATATTTTCCCCAGCATTCCCGTATACACGTACAACTCTCAGGTCCCTACCTTTAAGGCGGATTCCCTTCAAACGGAAATAAAAACACATTGTTTTAATAAGGTGTACAGTGACGTGGTTAACGTAATTATACTTATAATAATACCACATAGTGCTAAGAAAGTGCAGATCACAACAACTATTGTCAATACATTTTAACCACTCTGTTGTTGTTTTTGTTAGGTTAAAAGGAAGTTTCTGCCAATCTGCTGCAATGTTTTACATTACTGGTCTAACGTATAGTCTAGTCTTTGTTATAGATGATGCTGATCATAGCGTATCTCCTGTGATTACACTGTGTAACCCAGGAAGTACACAATCTGTCATTTATCTTTTCAACATCTGTCAAATGTGCTGTTGGATCCTAAAAGTACGCTTACCAAACCATTTTTAAGACAGATATTACGAATACCAAATGGACAGATACCGACTAAAACCCAGTGTGTGTGTGTGTGTGTGTGTGTATGTGTGTGTGTGTGTTTGCTTGCGCGCGCGTGTGTGTGTGCTTGCCTGTGTGCGCGCGTGTGTGTATGTGTGTGTATGTATGTTTTGTGTGTGTGTATGTGCGCGAGAGTGTAGGTGTGTGTGTATGCGCGCGCGCGCGCGTGTGTGTGTTTTGACTTGTTTTGTTTTTGTTTTGTTTTTCATCTCTAAAAAAGGTGGTTGTCGAGACGATTTGGGTTCGATTTGCTAGCTCCGGCAAATGCTTAGAAATCGGGGACAGCGTCTGATCATCCAGAACATTATGACCAATGAATAATATATACACAATTACAAATCCATATATATGGTCCATGCAAATACGAAGAAACTTCATTGAACAACAAAGGAAGTGTTTTCCGCATAATATTTGTTGCAAAAAATACAAAGGACGATTACTCTGGAAAAAAATGATGCAATCTCACCATTAAGCAAAGCTACTTATCAATGTTAATCAGCAATGCAAAAAGAAAATATTATGAAAGGGTAATAAAAGTACGGTTATCACCACAAGAAACTGCTTACCGACAGAGGGACGGACAGACGATCGACGTGCGCCATAACATAGTATAACATTTATTAATTTTATTCATTATGTAGTGTCATAGTAAAACTTAAACGGGTTTTGATAGTTTGTCTTTCGAGTTTTATTTTTTTCCAGATTGTTCGGAGCTGTCGTGGCTGGGGTAACCGGCGTAGCCACGGTTGCGGCAATCCCTGCTGTTCTGACCGTAGCTGGCTTCACTGCCGGTGGGATAGCGGCCGGTTCTTTGGCAGCAAGCATGATGTCGTCTGCAGCTGTTGCTAATGGAGGATGCGTTGCAGCTGGTAGTGAGTAGAATTCAGTAAAGATGAGGGCTTAATGGCTTGTAGTGAGTAGAACGGAGCATCGGAGAGTGGCTTGAAGTGAGAATTGAGTAAAGAGATGCGTAGTGGCTGGAAGTGAGAATTGAGTAACGGAGATGCGTAGTTGCTGGAAGTGAGAATTAAGTAACGGAGGGGTGTAGTGGCCGGGAATGAGAGTTAAGTAAGGAGAGGCGTAGTGGCTGGAAGTGAGAATTGAGTAACGGAGAGGCGTAGTGGCTGGAAGTGAGAATTGAGTAAGGAAATGCGTAGTGGCTATGTGAGAACTGAGTAACGGAGATCCGTAGTGGCTGGAAGTGAGAATAGAATAACGGAGGGGCGTAGTGGCTGGAAGTGAGAATTGTGTAAGGAGATGCTTAGTGGCTGGAAGTGAGAATAAAGTAACGGAGATGCGTGTTGGCTGGAAGTGAGAATTGAGTAACGGAGAGGCGTATTGGCTGGAAGTGAGAATTGAGTAACGGAGGGGCGTAATGGCCGGGAGTGAGAATTGAGCAACGTAGATGCGTAGTAGCTGGAAGTGAGAATTGATTAATGGAGATGCGTACTGACTGGAAGTTAGCATTGTGGCTGGAAGTGAGAATTGAGTAACGGAGAGGCGCAGTGGCTGGAAGTGAGAATTGAGAAACGAAGGGGCTTAGTGGCTGGAAGTGAGAATTATGTAACGGAGGGGCGTAGTGACTGGAAGTGGGAATATTGAGTAAGGAGAGGCCTTGTGGCTGGAAGTGAGAATTGAGTAACGAAGGGGATTAGTGGCTGGAAGTGAGAATTGAGTTACGGAGGGGCTTAGTGGCTGGAAGTGAGAATTGAGTAACGTAGGGGCTTAGTGGCTGGAAGTGAGAATTAAGTTACGGAGGGCCGTATTGGCTTGAAGTGAGAATTGAGTAACGGAGGAGCGTAGTGGCTGGAAGTGAGAATTGAATAATGGAGATGCGTAGTGGCAGGAAGTGATAACTGATTAACGGAGATTCGTATACGCTGGAAGTAAGAATTGAATAACGAAGAGGGACGTAGTGGCTGAAAGTGAGAATTGAGTAAGGAGATTCGTAGTGGCTGGAAGTGAGAATTGAGTAACAGAGATGCGTAGTGGCTGGAAGTAAGAATTGAGTAACTGAGGGGCGTATTGGCTGGAAGTAAGAAATTGAGTTACGGAGGGGCGTAGTGGCGGGAGTGATAATTGAGCAACGGAGATGCGTATAGGCTGTAGGTGAGAATTGAGTAACGGAGGGGCGTATTGGCTGGAAGTGAGAATTGAGTTACGAAGGGGCGTAGTGGCCGGGAGTGAGAATTGAGCAACGTAGATGCGTAGTGGCTGAAAGAGAGAATTGAGTAATGGAGATGCGCAGTGGCTGGAAGTGAGAATTGAGTTACGGAGGGGCTTAGTGGCTGGAAGTGAGAATTGTGTAACGGAGGGGCTTAGTGGCTGGAAGTCAGAATTGAGTTATGGAGGGGCTAAGTGGCTGGAAAAGAGAATTGAGTAACGGAGTGGCTTAATGGCTGGAAGTGAGAATTGAGTTACGGAGGAGCGTAGTGGCTGGAAGTTAGAATTGAGTAACGGAGGAGCGTAGTGGCTGGAAGTGAGAATTGAATAATGGAGATGCGTAGTGGCGGGAAGTGATAACTGATTAACGGAGATCCGTATAGGCTGGAAGTAAGAATTGAGTAACGGAGGAGCGTAGTGGCTGGAAGTGAGAATTAAATAATGGAGATGCTTAGTGGCAGGAAGTGATAACTGTTTAACGGAGATCCGTATAGGCTGGAAGTAAGAATTGAATAACGGAGGGACGTAGTGGCTGAAAGTGAGAATTGAGTAAGGAGATTCGTAGTGGCTGGAAGTGAGAATTGAGTAACAGAGATGCGTAGTGGCTGGAAGTAAGAATTGAGTAACTGAGGGGCGTATTGGCTGGAAGTAAGAAATTGAGTTACGGAGGGGCGTAGTGGCGGGAGTGATAATTTAGCAACGGAGATGCGTATAGGCTGGAAGTGAGAATTGAGTAACGGAGGGGCGTATTGGCTGGAAGTGAGAATTGAGTTACGAAGGGGCTTAGTGGCCGGGAGTGAGAATTGAGCAACGTAGATGCGTAGTGGCTGAAAGAGAGAATTGAGTAATGGAGATGCGTAGTGGCTGGAAGTGAGAATTGAGTAACGGAGAGGCGCAGTGGCTGAAAGTGAGAATTGAGAAACGAAGGGGCTTAGTGGCTGGAAGTGAGAATTGAGTTATGGAGGGGCTTAGTGGCTGGAAGTATGAATTGTGTAACGGAGGGGCTTAGTGGCTGGAAGTGGGAATTAAGTAAGGTGAGGCTTTGTGGCTCGAAGTAAGAATTGAGAAACAAAGGGGCTTAGTGGCTGGAAGTCAGAATTGAGTTACGGAGGGGCTAAGTGGCTGGAAAAGAGAATTGAGTAACGGAGTGGCTTAATGGCTGGAAGTCAGAATTGAATAATGGAGATGCGTAGTGGCGGGAAGTGATAACTGATTAACGGAGATCCGTATAGGCTGGAAGTAAGAATTGAGAAACGGAGGAGCGTAGTGGCTGGAAGTGAGAATTGAATAATGGAGATGTGTAGTGGCAGGAAGTGATAACTGATTAACGGAGATCCGTATAGGCTGGAAGTAAGAATTGAATAACGGAGGGACGTAGTGGCTGAAAGTGAGAATTGAGTAAGGAGATTCGTAGTGGCTGGAAGTGAGAATTGAGTAACAGAGATGCGTAGTGGCTGGAAGTAAGAATTACGTAACTGAGGGGCGTATTGGCTGGAAGTAAGAAATTGAGTTACGGAGGGGCGTAGTGGCGGGAGTGATAATTGATCAACGGAGATGCGTATAGGCTGGAAGTGAGAATTAAGTTACGGAGGGGCGTATTGGCTGGAAGTGAAAATTGAGTTACGAAGGGGCGTAGTGGCCGGGAGTGAGAATTGAGCAACGTAGATGCGTAGTGGCTGAAAGAGAGAATTGAGTAATGGAGATGCGTAGTGGCTGGAAGTGAGAATTGAGTAATGGAGATGCGTGATGGCTGGAAAAGAGAATTGAGTAACGGAGGGGCTTAATGGCTGGAAGTGAAAATTGAGTTACGGAGGGGCGTAGTGGCTGGAAGTTAGAATTGAGCAACGGAGATGCGTATAGCCTGGAAGTGAGAATTGAGTAACGGAGGGGCGTATTGGCTGGAAGTGAGAATTGAGTTACGAAGGGGCGTAGTGGCCGGGAGTGAGAATTGAGCAACGTAGATGCGTAGTGGCTGAAAGAGAGAATTGAGTATTGGAGATGCGTAGTGGCTGAAAGAGACAATTGAGTAATGGAGATGCGTAGTGGCTGAAAGAGAGGATTGAGTAATGGAGATGCTTAGTGGCTGAAAGAAAGTATTGAGTAATGGCGATGCGTAGTGGCTGGAAGAGAGAATTGAGTAATGGAGATGCGTAGTGGCTGAAAGAGAGAATTGAGTAATGGAGATGCGTAGTGGCTGGAAGTGAGAATTGAGTAACGGAGAGGCACAGTGGCTGGAAGTGAGAATTGTGTAACGGAGGGGTTTAGTGGCTGGAAGTCGGAATTAAGTAAGGTGAGGCGTTGTGGCTGGAAGTAAGAATTGAGATACAAAGGAGATTAGTGGCTGGCTGGAAGTGAGAATTGAGTTACGGAGGGGCGTAGTGGCTGGAAGTTAGAATTGAGAAACAAAGGGGATTAGTGGCTGGAAGTGAGAATTGAGTTACGGAGGGGCTTAGTGGCTGGAAGTGAGAATTGTGTAACGGAGGGGCTTAGTGGCTGGAAGTGAGAATTGAGTTACGGAGGGGCTAAGTGGCTGGAAAAGAGAATTGAGTAACGGAGTGGCTTAATGGCTGGAAGTGAGAATTGAGTTACGGAGGAGCGTAGTGGCTGGAGGTTAGAATTGAGTAACGGAGGAGCATAGTGGCTGGAAGTGAGAATTGAATAATGGAGATGCGTAGTGGCGGGAAGTGATAACTGATTAACGGAGATCCGTATAGGCTGGAAGTAAGAATTGAATAACGGAGAGACGTAGTGGCTGGAAGTGAGAATTGAGTAACAGAGATGCGTAGTGGCTGGAAGTAAGAATTGAGTAACTGAGGGGCGTATTGGCTGGAAGTAAGAAATTGAGTTACGGGAGGGCGTAGTGGCTGAAAGTGAGAATTGAGTAAAGGAGATGCGTAGTGGCTGGAAGCGAGAATTGAGTAACGGAGAGGCGCAGTGGCTGAAAGTGAGAATTGAGAAACGAAGGGGCTTAGTGGCTGGAAGTGAGAATTGAGTTACGTAGAGGCGCAGTGGCTGAAAGTGAGAATTGAGGAACGAAGGGGCTTAGTGGCTGGAATTGAGACTTGAGTAATGGAGATCTGTAGTGGCTGAAAGTGAGAACGGAGGGGCGTAGTGGCTGGAATTGAGAATTGAGCAACGGAGGGACGTAGTGTCTGGAAGTGAGAATTGAGTAACGGCCATGCTTTGTGGCTGGAAGTGAGAATTTATTAATAGAGGTGCGTAGTGGCTGGAAGTGAGAATTGAGTAATAGAGATGCGTAGTGGTTGGAAGTGAGAATTGAGTAACGGAGATGCGGAGTTGCTGGAAGTGAGAATTGATTAACGCAGGGGCGTAGTGGCTGGAAATGAGAATTGGGTTAGGAGATGCGTAATGGCTGGAAGTGAGAATTAAGTAAGGAGATGGTAGTGGCTGGAAGTGAGAATTGAGTAACAGAGGGGCGTAGTGGCTGGATGTGCGAATTGAGTAAGAAGATGAGTAGTAGCTGGAAGTGAGAATTGAGTAACTGAGTTCTGTAGTGGCTGAAAGTGAAAATTTATTAATAAAGGTGCGAAGTGGCTGGAAGTGAGAATTGAGTTATAGAGATACGTAGTGGCTGGAAGTGAGAATTGAGTAACGGAGAGGCGCAGTGGCTGGAAGTGAGAATTGAGTAGTGCAGGGGCGTAGTGGCTGGAAATGAGAATTGGGTAAGGAGATGCGTAATGGCTGGAAGTGAGAATCGAGTAACGCAGGGGCTTATTGGCTGGAAGTGAGAATTGAGTTATGGCGATGCGTAGTGGCTGGAAGTGAGAATTGATTAGAACGCAGGGACATTTTTGTTGGAATTGAGAATTATGTTATGGAGATGCGTATTGGCTGGAAGTGAGAATTGAGCAACGGAGGGACGTTGTGTCTGGAAGTGAGAATTGAGTAACGGCCATGCTTAGTGGCTGGAAGTGAGAAATATGTAAGGAGATGCGTAGTGGCTGGAACTGATAATTGAGTAACGGAGGGGCGTAGTGGCTGGAAGTGAGAATTGCGTAACGTAGAGGCGTAGTGGCTGGAAGTGAGAATTGAGTAACGGTGTGGCGTAGTGGCTGGAAGTGATAATTGAGAAAGGAGATCCGTAGTGGCTGGAAGTTAGAATTGAGTAACGGAGGGGCGTAGTCGCCGGGAGTGAGTATTGAGCAACGGAGATGCGTAGTGGCTGGAGTTTAGAATTGGGTAATGGAGGGGCGTAGTGGCTGGAAGTGAGAATTTAAGTAATAGAGATGCGTAGTGGCTGGAAGTGAGAATTGGGTTACTAAGGGGCGTTGTGGCCGGGAGTGATAATTGAGCAACGGAGATGCGTAGTGGCTGGAAGTGAGAATTGAGTAACAGAGGGGCGTAGTGGCTGGATGTGCGAATTGAGTAAGAAGATGAGTAGTAGCTGGAAGTGAGAATTGAGTAACTGAGATCTGTAGTGGCTGGAAGTGAGAATTTATTTATAAAGGTGCGAAGTGGCTGGAAGTGAGAATTGAGTAATAGAGATGCGTAGTGGCTGGAAGTGTGAATTGAGTAACGGAGAGACGCAGTGGCTGGAAGTGAGAATTGAGTAAGGAGATGCGTATTGACTGGAAGTGAGAATTGAGTAACGCGGGGGCTTATTGGCTGGAAGTGAGAATTGAGTTATGGCGATGCGTAGTGGCTGGAAGTGAGAATTGAGTAACGCAGGGACATTTTTGTTCGAATTGAGAATTATGTAATAGAGATGGGTATTGGCTGGAAGTGAGAATTGAGTAACGGATGGGCGTATTGGATCGAAGTGAGAATTGGGTTACGGAGGGGCGTAGTTGCTGAATGTGAGAATTGAGTAATGGATATCTGTAAAGGTTGAAAGTGAGAACTGAGTAACGGAGGGGCGTAGTGGCTGGAATTGAGACTTGAGCAACGGAGGGACGTAGTGTCTGGAAGTGAGAATTAAGTAACGGCCATGCTTAGTGGCTGGAAGTGAGAATTATGTAAGGAGATGCGTAGTTACTGGAAGTGAGAATTGAGTAAGGAGATGCGTAGTGGCTGGAAGTGATAATTGAGTAACGGACGGGCGTAGTGGCTGGAAGTGATAATTGAGTAATGAGATCCGTAGTGGCTGGAAGTTAGAATTGAGTAACGGAGGGGCGTAATCGCCGGGAGTGAGAATTGAGCAACGGAGATGCGTAGTGGCTGGAGTTGAGAATTGAGTAATGGAGGGGCGTAGTGGCTGGAAAAGAGAATTGAGTAATAGAGATGCGTAGTGGCTGGAAGTGAGAATTGAGTAACGAATGGGCGTATTGGCTTGTAGTGAGAATTTGGTTACTGAGGGGCGTTGTGGCCGGGAGTGATAATTGAGCAACTGAAATGCGTAGTGGCTGAAAGTGAGAATTTATTAATAGAGGTGCGTAGTGGCTGGAAGTGAAAATTGAGTAAAGAGATGCGTAGTGGCTGGAAGTGAGAATTTAGTAACAGAGGGGCGTAGTGGCTGGATGTGCGAATTGAGTAAGGAGATGCGTATTGGCTGGAAGTGAGAACTGAGTAACGGATGGGCGTATTGGCTGGAAGTGAGAATTTGGTTACGGAGGGGCGTAGTTGCTGGAAGTGAGAATTGAGTAATGGAGATCTGAAAAGGCTGAAAGTGAGAACTGAGTAACGGAGGGGCATAGTGGCTGGAATTGAGAATTGAGCAACGGAGGGACGTAGTGTCTGGAAGTGAGAATTGAGTAACGGCCATGCTTAGTGGACGGAAGTGAGAATTATGTAAGGAGATGCGTAGTTACTGGAAGTGAGAATTGAGTAAGGAGATGCATAGTGGCTGAAATTGAGAATTGAGTAACGGAGGGGCGTAGTGGCTAAAAGTGAGAATTGAGTAACGTAGAGGCGTGGTGGCTGGAAGTGAGAATTAAGTAACGGCGGGGCGTAGTGGCTGGAAGTGATAATTGAGTAAGCAGATCCGTAGTAGCTGGAAGTGGGAAATGAGTAACGGTGTAGTTGCTGGAATTCAGAATTGACTAACGGATGGACGTAGTGTCTGGAAGTGAGAATTGAGTAACGGCCATGCTTAGTGGCTGGAAGTGAGAATTAAGTAAGGAGATGCGTAGTGGCTGGAAGTGAGATTTGAGTAAGGAGATGCGTAGAGGCTGGAATGTATGATTGAGTAACGGAGGGGCGTAGTTGCTGGAAGTGAGAATTGAGTAACGTAGAGGCGTAGTGGCTGGAAGTAAGTATTGAGTAAGGAGATGCGTAGTGGCCGGGAGTGAGAATTGAGTAATAGAGATGCGTACTGGCTGTAAGTGAGAATTGAGTTACGGAGGGGCGTAGTGGCCAGGAGTGATAATTGAGCAACTGAGATGCGTAGTGGCTGGAAGTGAGAATTGAGTAATGGAGATGCGTAGTGGCTGGAAGTGAGAATTGAGTAATGGAGATGTGTAGTGGCTGGAAGTAAGAATTGAGTAACGGAGGGGCGTAGTAGCCGGGAGTGAAAATTGAGCAACGGAGATGCGTAGTGGCTGGAGTTAAGAATTGAGTAATGGAGGGGCGTATTGGCTGGAAGTGAGAATTGGGTTACTGAGGGGCGTTTTGGCCGGGAGTGATAATTGAGCAACGGAAATGCGTAGTGGCTGAAAGTGAGAATTTATTAATAGAGGTGCGTAGTGGCTGGAAGTGAGAATTGAGTAAGGAGATGCTCAGTGGCTGGAAGTGAGAATTGAGTATTAGTGGTGCGTAGTGGCTTGATGTGCGAATTGAGTAAGGATATGCGTATTGGCTGGAAGTGAGAATTGAGTCTCTGATGGGCGTATTGGCTGGAATCGAGAATATGGTTACGGAGGGGCGTAGTTGCTGGAAGTGAGAATTGAGTAATGGAGATCTGTAATGGCTGAAAGTGAGAACTGAGTAACGGAGGGGCGTAGTGGCTGGAATTGAGAATTGAGCAACGGAGGGACGTAGTGTCTGGAAGTGAGAATTGAGTAACGGCCATGCTTAGTGGCTGGAAGTGAGAATTATGTAACGAGATGCGTAGTTACTGGAAGTGAGAATTGAGTAAGGAGATACGTAATTGCTGGAATTGATAATTGAGTAATGAAGGGGCGTAGTGGCTGGAAGTGAGAATTGAGTGACGGAAGGGCGTAGTGGCTGGAAGTGAGAATTGAGTAACGGCAGGACGTAGTGGCTGGAAGTGAGAATTGAGTAAGGAGATCCGTAGTGGCTGGAAGTGGGAATTCAGTAACGGAGGGTGTAGTTGCTGGAATTCAGAATTGAGTAACGGAGGGACGTAGTGTCTGGAAGTGAGAATTGAGTAATGGAGGGGCGTAGTGGCTGGAAGTGAGAATTGAGTAATAGAGATGCGTAGTGGCTGGAATTGAGAATTGAGTAACGGATGGGCGTATTGGCTGGAAGTGAGAATTGGGTTACTGAGGGGCGTTATGGCCGGGAGTGATAATTGAGCAACGGAAATGCGTAGTGGCTGAAAGTGAGAATTTATTAATAGAGGAGCGTAGTGGCTGGATGTGAGAATTGAGTAAGGAGATGCGTAGTGGCCGGAAGTGAGAATTGAGTAACAGAGGGGCGTAGTGGCTTGATGTGCGAATTGAGTAAGGAGATGTGTATTGGCTGGAAGTGAGAATGAGTAACGGATGGGCGTATTGGCTGGAAGTGAGAATTGAGTAATGGAGATCTGTAATGGCTGAAAGTGAGAACGGAGTGGCGTAGTGGCTGGAATTGAGAATTGAGCAACGGAGGGACGTAGTGTCTGGAAGTGAGAATTGAGTAAGGAGATCCGTAGTGGCTGGAAGTGGGAATTCAGTAACGGAGGGTGTAGTTGCTGGAATTCAGAATTGAGTAACGGAGGGACGTAGTGTCTGGAAGTGAGAATTGAGTAACGGCCATGCTTAGTGGCTGGAAGTGAGAATTGAGTAATGGAGATGTTTAGTGGCTGGAAGTAAGAATTGAGTAACGGAGGGCGTAGCAGCCGGAAGTGAGATTTGAGCAACGGAGGTGCGTAGTGGCTGGAGTTGAGAATTGAGTAATGGAGGGGCGTAGTGGCTGGAAGTGAGAATTGAGTAATAGAGATGCGTAGTGGCTGGAATTGAGAATTGAGTAACGGATGGGCGTATTGGCTGGAAGTGAGAATTGGGTTACTGAGGGGCGTTATGGCCGGGAGTGATAATTGAGCAACGGAAATGCGTAGTGGCTGAAAGTGAGAATTTATTAATAGAGGAGCGTAGTGGCTGGATGTGAGAATTGAGTAAGGAGATGCGTAGTGACCGGAAGTGAGAATTGAGTAACAGAGGGGCGTAGTGGCTTTATGTGCGAATTGAGTAAGGAGATGTGTATTGGCTGGAAGTGAGAATGAGTAACGGATGGGCGTATTGGCTGGAAGTGAGAATTGAGTAATGGAGATCTGTAATGGCTGAAAGTGAGAACGGAGTGGCGTAGTGGCTGGAATTGAGAATTGAGCAACGGAGGGACGTAGTGTCTGGAAGTGAGAATTGAGTAAGGAGATTCGTAGTGACTAAAAGTAGGAATTGAGTAACGGAGGGTGTAGTTGCTGGAATTCAGAATTGAGTAACGGAGGGACGTTGTGTCTGGAAGTGAGAATTGAGTAACGGCCATGCTTAGTGGCTGGAAGTGAGAATTAAGTAAGAAGATGCGTAGTGGCTGGAAGTGAGAACTGAGTAAGGAGATGCGTAGTGGCTGGAAGTGAGAACTGAGTAAGGAGATGCGTAGTGGCTGGAATTTATAATTGAGTAACGGAGGGGCGTAGTCTTTGGAAGTGGGAATTGAATAACGTAGAGGCGTAGTGGCTGGAAGTGCGAATTGAGTAAGGAGATGCGTCGTAGCCGTGAGTGAGAATTGAGTAATGGAGATGCGTAGTGGCTGGAAGTAAGAATTGAGTAACGGAGGGGCGAAGTAACCGGGAGTTAGAATTGAGCAACGGAGATGCGCAGTGACTGGAGTTGAGAATTGAGTAATGAAGGGGCGTAGTGGCTGGAAGTGAGAATTTAGTAATAGAAATGCGTATTGGCGGGAAGTGAGAATTGAGTAACGGATGGGCGTATTGGCTGGAAGTGACAATTGGGTTACTGAGGGGCGTTGTGGCCGGAAGTGATAATTGAGCAACTGAAATGCGTAGTGGCTGAAAGTGAGAATTTATTAATAGAGGTGCGTAGTAGCTGGAAGTGAGAATTGAGGAAGGAGATGCGTAGTGGCTGGAAGTGAGAATTGAGTAACAGTGGGGCGTAGTGGCTGGATGTGCGAATTGAGTAAGGAGATGAGTAGTTGCTGGAAGTGAGAATTGAGTAACTGAGATCTGTAGTGGCTGGAAGTGAGAATTTATTAATAAAGGTGCGAAGTGGCTGGAAGTGAGAATTGAGTTATAGAGATGCGTAGGGACTGGAAGTGAGAATTGAGTAACGGAGAGGCGCAGTGGCTGGTAGTGAAAGGTGAGAAACGAAGGGGCGCAGTGACTGGAAGTGAGAATTGAGTAACGCAGGGGCGTAGTGGCTGGAAATGAGAATTGAGTAAGGAGATGCGTAATGGCTGGAAGTGAGAATTGAGTAAGGCAGGGGCTTATTGGCTGGAAGTGATAATTGAGTTATGGCGATGCGTAGTGACTAGAAGTGAGAATTTAGTAACGCAGGGACATTTTTGTTGGAATTGAGAATTTAGTTATGGAGATGCGTATTGGCTGGAAGTGAGAATTGGGTAACAGGGAGGCGCAGTGGCTGAAAGTGAGAATATAAAAACGAAGAGGCTTAGTGGCTGGAAGTGAGAATTGAGTAACGGAGGGGCGTAGTGGCTGGAAGTGAGAATTGAGTTATGGAGGGGCGTAGTGGCTGGAAGTGAGAATTGAGTAATGGAGATGCGTAGTGGCTGAAAGTGAGATTTGAGTAACGGAGGGGCGTAGTGGCCGGAATTGAGCAACAGAGGGACGTAGTGGATGGAAGTGAGAATTGAGCAACGGAGGGGCATAGTTGCTGGAATTGAGAATTGAGCAACGGAGGGACGTAGTGTCTGGAAGTGAGAATTGAGCAACGGAGGGACTTAGTTGCTGGATGTGAGAATTAAGTACCGGCCATGCTTAGTGTCTCGAAGTGAGAATTAATTAGATGCGAAGTGGCTGGAAGTGAGAATTGAGTAACGGAGGGGCGTAGTGGCTGGAAGTGAGAATTGAGTAACGGATGGGCATAGTGGTTGGAAATGAGAATTGAGTAAGGAGATGCGTAGTTGCTGTAAGTGAGAATTTAGTAACGAAAGGGACGTAGTGTCTGGAAGTGAGAATTGAGTAACGGCCATGCTTAGTGGCCGGAAGTGAGAATTATGTAAGGAGATGCCTAGTGGCTGGAAGTGAGAATAGAGTTACGGAGGGGCGTAGTTGCTGGAATTGAGAATTGAGCAACGGAGATGCGTAGTGGCTGGAAGTGAGAATTGAGTAACGGAGATGCGTAGTGGCTGGATGTTAGAACTGATAAACGGAGGAGGCGAGGTTAGTGAATATAAGTAGAACTGAGTACTGAAAAATTGGCCTTACTTAAACTGATTTGCCAATATGTGGTAGAGAATGAGAAGTAGAGTAGAATTAGTTTTTCATGTACCGTAGTTATCGTCTAATCGGTTGCTAATTTATTATTTTTAAAAGTGTTTAATTTAATCGTTTAAGTGATGTGACATATAGATGATTTTTGTTGTGATTTTGCTTTTTCCAGGTATGGTGGCTGTCCTTCAGTCGGTTGGTGCCGCAGGACTGGCCGCTGGAACCAATGTCGCCTTAGGGGGTGGAGTTTCAGCAACCGTAGCTGCCATTTTAATATAGTTTATTTGATTTATTATTTATTAGTTTATTTCATTTCATTGCGTAAATAACATTTCGATTTGATCTATTTTATTGCAACTACTAGTATTGTCTCATTTTAGTTGAAGAGAAATAAATTTATTTAAATCGGTTATTTTTACCATGTGTCTCGGTATTCTGCATAAGCCATGAATAAATAAAAAATGTAAGATCTTGTGTGTTTTTTTCTTTATAGTGGTGTTATGTTTCAATGGTTCTTCTTCGATCTAACGACCAAAGAGAGGTTATCTAGACAGAAGATACTTGTGAGATAAGCTTATATGATACTTTTATGTTTAACTGGTCAAAGTGCTGCTAAATGTTGCTCTGTGGTTTTCACATTTTCTGACAAGCCAGATTCATAGCCCCATTTTCTAATATTTGGTATCCGTCTTAAATGATCACGGAAAAATACCCTCAGTCAGTGTTTTATAGCAAAGCACTGATTAAATCACACACCATAACATTTCAAGACGACGTAGTAACATTCACTTCATTACAATTTGTTTTGAGAGCTTGTGTACAATGCTTTTCATATAGAGTTGCAACCGTATTCTCAACCAACTCAACTGGGTATTTGCGAATTCCGAGCTTTAACCGAATACCCTGCTAACTAGGTATTGGGTATTCAATAACAAGATACAACCGTATTCCAAGCCAGCTGGGAATTGGGTATCCGCTAATTCCCGGCTAAGACCGAATACCTAAGTAGCAGGCAATATGGTTTTCAAAATATTTTAGTGTACGGACTATTCAAAGCAGAGTTTGAATATGGATCTGGACATGAATACCCAGCTGGCTGTAGATTGGGTATTTGAAATAGTTTTTTAAATGGACCATTCATAGCGCAGTTTGAATACCCAGCTAGGACCGATCATCCAGCTGGCTGGGCATTGGGTACTCGAAATATATTTGTGTAGGGACAACTCAAAGCAGTGTTTGAATATCGAACTCGATTTTAATACCCAACTGTCTGGGAATTGGGTATTCAAAAAAGGTTTAAGATATAAAATAATAATATCACAGTCTGAACAGCCTGTAAGAAATGAATATTCAGCCGGCTAGGAATTGAGTATTCGAGTTAGAATATCGAGCTAGGCCTGAATACCCAGCTGGCTGGTAATAAGGTATTCGAAATATTTTCAAGTAAGCGACTTTTCAACGCATAGTTTGAATATCAAATTAGACGTGAATAGTTATCTCTCTGAGAATTGGGTATTCGATATATTTTTAGTAACGGGACTACTCAAAGCAGCGTTCGAATATTAAGAAGACCTAACTGGCTGGGAATTGAGTATTCGAAATACTTTTAGTAACGGGACTATTCAACGGAGAGTTTGAATAATGAGCTAGTGTTGAATACCCAGCTGGCTCGGCATTGGGTATTCGAAATATTTCCAGTAAAGGGACTATTGATCGCAAGTTTGAATTTCGGGCGAGTCCTGAATAACTCGCTGGCTGGGAATTGGACATTTAAAATATTTTTCATTAAAGGGGCTGTTTAACGAAGAATTCGAACATCGAACTAGACCTGAATACCCAGCTGGCTTAGAATTGGGTATTCGAAATATTTTCAGTGACGGGACTATTCAATGCAGCGTTTGAAAATCGAGCTAGGCGAGAATACCTATTTGGCTGGGAATTGAGTTTTCAAAATATTTTTAATAACGGGTCTATTCAACGCAGAGTTTGAATATCCAGTTACACCTGAAAACCCAGCTGGCTAGGAATTGGGTATTCGAAATATTTCCAGTAAAGGCATTATTCATAGCTGAGTTTGAATATCGAGTTAGACCTGAATACACAGCCGGCTAGGTAGTCAGGTCTGGCTCGAAATTCAACATCTGCGTTGAATAGTCGCTTTACTGAATATATCTCAAATAACCAATTCCCATCAAGCTGGCAATTCAGGTCAAACGCGATATTCAAACTCTGCATAGAATAGTCCTGATAAAATATTTCGAATACTCAATTCCCAGCAACCTTGCTATTTAGGTCCAGCTCGATCCTTAACTTGTTCGTTGAATAGTCCTTCTATTGAAATATTTCGAATACCCAAATTTCAGCCAACCAGGTATTCAAATCTGGCTGTTGTTATTTACACTGTTTGTTTGCTAGAAAAACCTTTAGGAAGTGCGAGGTTGGAGCGCTCCACAAACCAGGTTTAAGCACCCCAGTTGGCCCTTTTGCCGATTGACCGATTCAAGGCGGTAACTGGTGGTTTTTCTTTATGTGTGTTATATCTCGTCTCTGTGTTTTTGTCACATTTGCATTTACCTTGTTTGCCTTTGTCTACTGGTAGATAAAATTTAAATATCTGAAAGTTTTGATTGGGCATTTTCTTATTTACCTATCGATATTCAACCTCTGCGTTGAGTAGTTGCTTTACTGAATATAATTCAAATACAGTAACCAACTAGCTGGCAATTCAGGTTTAACTCGATATTCAAACTATGCGTTGAAAAGTCCCGTTACTAAACTATTTCGAAGGCTCATTTCCCAGCCAGCTGGGCATTCAGGTCTTACTCGATGTTAAACTCTACTAAAAATATTTCGAATACCCAATTCCTTGCTACCTGTGTATTTGGTTTAAACAGGGGACTAGCGAATACCCAATTCCAAGCTCGCTGGGAATACGCTTGTAGCTTGATATTGAATACCTTATACCCGGCCGCTTGCGAATACTGTTGCAGCACTTTATTGAATACCGAGTACCTACCTAGCTGGGTATTCGGTTGTAGCTGGGAATTCGCGAATACCCAATTCATAGCTGGTTGGAGTTTCGGTTGTATCTGGATATTGAATACCCAATATCAAATTCCCAATTCCCAGCTAACCTCACAAGCCTGATAAGAAAGCACGGGTGACTGACTCAGTTGATGTGCATATCCAATGCCTGCATGACAGGTAACCAGTCAGGTTTGAAAAATACTCGAGCACCTAGTGTCAAAACAGTGCCCTAAGAAAATAAGTATTTTCAACAAAATAAACAACGTCCTCAACTAAAGCAATGTCACGCTAAAGAGTTAGGAAAACACATACGTGAAAGCTCACAAATAAAATACTAAGCTTTTAAATTAAATTTTGTCTGTTTACTGCTTAGGTCGAACTTAGGGTCCCTAACTGTGTGTAGATATACAGTATTTACTGCGATAAAGTTGACTGTATCTCGATTCATACTCACCCCACCCCACCCCACCCCACCCCACCCCTAACCCAACCACCACCACCAAAGTTTTCTGGATCCGCCTTTGAAACGGGGGTGAATATAGAAGTCACACATGCGCTGCCATAATGATATTTAATTTCTACAAACAACTAGATATGCACAGGTGTTGCTTAAATATCGGCCAGTAAAACGTTTCAAGATACTTTCTTACAAATACTTAAAGATCGTTTTTATCCTATAGCTTAAATTCTGCAGACGTCTGTTTTAACAATTAAATACTTTCAAGTACGGCTAACATAGTCAGGTTCAAATTTTAAAAGAAGCATCACGTTAACAAAATAATGTCCTTTAATAACAGTCTTATTTTCCTCCCAACGACATCATCGTCGGATACCCACGGTTGATTCTATTACGTTACTCTCCATTCATCACCCGTGGGCAAATTGCTACTCATTTTTTCGCTTTGTTTACTTTGAAATGCCGCAATCCGATTGGATCGCTGAGACCATCCAGCGAATCTGCCAACCAATCAAGTTTACGCTTTCATACCACTTCGATAGCATTGTCGTAAGTTTATTTACGCACAAATTACAAGCAACGTCACTGTCTTCATGGGCAAGGATACCGATTTCGTTTAAAAAAGACGTGTATTTGTCAATACTTGCTAGAGTGCCCAAAGATCTGTAAGAACATATGTCGCGGATCGCTGACAGATTACACTTGCGATGCGGTATACCGGTCGCCATGTTTACGTTCTCAGGTCATCGTATTGATCTTCCTATTTAATTTTGTAACCTATCATCTGATTGGATAATGTCTGTTCTGTCCTATTCAAACAGAACGACGAAATGAGTAGCAATTTGCCCACGGGTGATGAATGGAGAGTAACGTAATAGAATCAACCGTGGGTATCCGGCGATGAACGACATAGGCTTAGTACCAATTTGATGTACCAATCCCCGACCATGACGGCTTGCACACTTCCAACAGATATGTCCGGCTACCTTTCTCAGAGAGACCTTATATGGGCACAAAACAGGAAGTATTGTGATCGATGTTTGATGAAAAGGCCGCTCCCCCTATTTATCTCCTTCACCACATGTATTGGTGAAAAGACTATAACTAGAAATAACTAGAGGTCAAGTTATTGACTTCCGTCAAATTAATAGATTTGTCAGAACTAATCCAAGACTCCTTCCACGCATTGTAGAGTTACATGTATTTAGTTTCCTACATTGGTAAAAATTTATAGTACTCAAGATTTCACACAACATAAATCTTGTTTTAACACGAACAATAAGATATATGCTTATAACTAAGTTTCAATAGATCTTAACTTGAGTTAATTTGTCTTTCAAAAACAATGTCAAGAATTATGGAAGAATAACATCAGTTTGTAATCGTCTATCTGGATGATTTGCTAGTCATCTCAGAAACAACAAACCCAACACTTAGAACGTCCACAATTGGTTTAGAAACGCGGAAACTGGTTAATTGTCAATTCTTTTAGGACACTGTTTAGTATCTTGTCTATACTTCCTCTGAAGAAGACGTCAAACCTTTTGACGCATTGAGGAGAATCTCAGTTGCAACAAATGTCAACGTAGTCATGTTATTTCTATAACTGGCACCATACTACTAGAAAATCGTCAAAACCGACGTAGTTTGCCTACTAACCGCGTTAACACATAAGCGAGTGTTTCTTTATTTGGATCCCACAGTGCCAAACCAGTTTTTAACGAATACTTGCAAACAAGCTACTGTACCATCACACCTTGATGTCTCTATCGTAGTAGACTTTTTGTTTGGGGGGGGGGGGGGGGGGGGATAACTTTATCTCTTATGGTCTACATTCATTGTTTTGTAGAACACGTCAATGTCACAACATTCTTTTTTTCCCAGTCGAGACCAGTATAATAATAACAGCCGTTTCGTGAACTGTCTGTGTGGTCAATCTTGTCAATCTTGTATGGACGGTGGTAAGGTTTTCTAGTTCCTTATGTAAAATAACCATCCCAGTTGTCGTTGTAGTACCGTCTCTTGTGTTGTTCTTGCGGAGAGGTTGTCTTTGTTTAACCTAAAATTCTTCGTTACGTCCAGGCTGTCAATCAGAATGGGTTTGTCGAATGCGGCTTTGCATTCTGAGGCCCAACACATAGTACTATAGATTGTTTTTGCTAATGTAAAGCTTAATACTTTAGCATTTTTCGAAAGTATCAAGGCTACTTGTTAGTCTTTCAATAGATGTTTGAATGTCGGTTACAAAGAAATGTACATTATCAGCAAAAAGTGTTTTCATTTCATTATTATTATTTGTATGCCCTTTATAACATGCGTAAGGTTAACGTAGTTCGTAAGTGTTTGGGACCACATAATGAATAGAAATACAGATAGATGGCATTCTTGTTTAACACCTCTACTTAAATTGAATATGATAGAGATTCATTTTAAATAATAGCGCTTTGAGTGCTCTTATTAAAAATGCAAAACTATTAAATAAGATCTTTACCGAAATTAAACGTAAATAACTATGTTTATTATGAAGTAATGATTTATACTATCAAATATTTTTTGAACATCACTAAATATCATAATTCGGGTTGATCACTGCGTACATATGATCCTTAGCTTCTTAAATTGTTCTTTAATTTGACCTATATACTTGCAGGTGCCCTTGGGTTAAGCATCTTGACATAATGTTGCATGTTTAATGTAGTATGATAATCATTACAGTTGGTGGCTTACGCCAATAACGTTCTTTCTTCAGTGAGGCGTATGGTGAATTTTTACGATTGCACGTGATTCATGGTGAAACTCTCTTTCTCTCTCTCTCTTCTCTCTCTCTCTCTCTCTTTCTGTGTGTGTGTGTGTGTGTGGCCGGGGGTGGGGGTGGGATGGGGGGTGGGGGAGTCGTTAAGTTACCAAATACTTATAAATGTGCACTAGTTTGGTATTTCTTAGGACGTGATGAAATGAAAAAAAAAGTAAATTTAGTTAAGATTCTCTGCAGCAGATATAGAAACATATTGATCTACATTATGGAGATATTCGCACAATTCAAAGAAAAAAATGTGAAAAGCCGTTGCGATGTTGTGGAACTTGAGGTCTAACTCATGTAATATGTTTCAAGAATGTTTCAAGAAACACATATAGTGAAACAAACAATGGAAATCTTAATGATTAATGCAAAGCGCATGGTAATATAAGTTTATTGATTTCTATTTAACATCTGTTTCACTTCATGACAAAACACACACAAAAAAAGAATTGAACCGTGTCTACAAAACGTATGGTAACATAGGTAATATTTGTGAACAGAAATATAGGCAACTTACCTATATCAGTTCTTTATAATTATTGACTAAAATAAATATAAATGCATGATGGACATATATGTTGATCAAAACCATCGAAAAATTATTTATTATTACACGCGTGATACATTATATTTGACATTTCCATCCACTTGCATTCAGCAGGGTAATTATGAAATATTGGCCAGATCAATAAAAATAAAACAATGTTTGCAAAAGTAGAGTACGTCTTAAATGTATTCTAATTTTCTAAGTAGACGGTTTCAGATAAAATAATAATTAAAAAGCATTTGCAAGTTTATTGCACGCTGTGACTAGTTTGATAAGGCAGTTTTATATAAACGCGAGCATAGATAATATACAGCTTAGAACAAGTGTAAATGTATAGGTAAAATTATACAATATAACAATAGGAAATACAAAACGCAAACCGCAAACGACAAAAACGTAACTTTTCCACATGCTCATTTTTAATAATAAAATATCTATTTTCGTTGTCAGCGATATGAATTAGTAAGGCACAGTGCAATAAGAACTACATTCCACGTTCTCTGAAGTGTATTAAACTTGATCAAACAAGTGGACTCTTTTCAAAATGGCGGACATATTATGCGATGCAGACGACGTTTCTGGTGGCGTCTAACCCCTGATTGCACCGTTTTCATTCGATAAAAGAATTCTGATTTCCTCTTTGCTGGTCTTGTCAACGCATTTTGAGAAAATAACCTGAAAATGTACACATTTTAAAGTAATAATGCAACAGATTTCTCTGTCAAGCTTTACCTACTACAGATCAAGCGAAAACCATAACTGTTTAAAAACATAATATAAAACTTTTAAATCGAACAGAGCGAATTATCTCCAGTATAAAACTAGGATAAAACTTTTAAAGTCGATTGCAAATCTGAGACTGCCATGATTTTAATTTGCTGCTTATAAGTGAACGTTAAATAATGATATAAAACAAAAAGACACCATACTTCACCTTTATAGTGAGAGAGGGGTAAGGGTAATACTCCCTGCAACCAAACAAAAGGATAAAGTGGTGGGACAATAGTGAACGTGGTCCGCCTGATATTTTTGTCTTACCTCTGACACAAAGCCTGTGAAGCCATTGGACATCGGCAGACTGTCGTCGCCATGGCAAGGACCGAACTTCAGAGCGCCTTGTCCAGCAACAATGTCACCTGTAATTACAAAAAATAAAGTACGTCATTAGCCATTACGTATTTGTATGCCCACTTAACATAGTTTTGAAAACTTCATGCTACCATTTTTATCTTGTAATAATAATTGATTTTTATTATATTTGATTTGATTTAATTTATCTGACAATAAAAATATCCTCCTATATCATGTGATCTTGGAAACTGAAACAATGAGGGTCGGAACCCTCAAATGCCAATATTGTATATTTTTCTATAAACACACGTGGAAATTCAAACTCTCATGTGTATATCAAAACAACACAATGACGGGATGTCTGCTGTACCTCTAAGTGGGGCAGACGCCATGTCGGCTTTTCCCATGGCAGCCGGATCTTCAATCTTGGCTAGCACGTTCTTTCCATCATACAGCAACGTGTATGTGTTCCATCCTTGGGGCTGAAATGTGGTAAAATCTAGCGTATACTCAAACTCGGTATTATCGACGCATCTCTATTATCGACGTATTCCGAATATTTCAACATGCACATCAACACAGAATGGCTTTGACCTAGATTTCTAAAAATTAGTTGATTTTATGGTAATTTTTTGTTTTAGAGGTTAGTTGTCCTTTACAAATTCAAAGTTAATAAGTTGATTTTGTAATGCATACAACTTATAGATAAGTCAAACAAGTACGACGATAATACGGTGGTCCATCCTACAGGATAAAGTTTTAAATACATTTTCATTCTTATTGAAATAAAAGACACGTACTGACCTACAATATTTGTCGCATACCATTTTTAAAATACAATTACTGGCAACAACATCCAGTGGATTTGAATAGGAAAAATACCAAAAAGGTCCTATAAGAATGACGAGATATTTTTAATGTGAACTACCTTTAGACAATAGCATACAGGCTAAATGTAAACGTGACAAAATACAGAGACGAGACATAACACACAAAAAGAAAACAACAACAACAACAGTTGCCGCATTAAAACTGTAGGTCGGCAAAAGAACCGACGATGTGAGGCATACTTCTGCGACAGTCGGAACGCATCTGGCTTTTTAATTAAGATGAACGTAAACACATCATAATGTAAAAACAAAAATGCAATATTTTCAGATCGCTAAAGAAGTAGGGCGCGTTATGTCGAACCAGAAGCCACCCAAAACACATGTTCCCTTCAAACTGTTCTAGGCAAGCTGAACAGGAAACATCCTCCAGCACTGTCATCTAAGTAATGTTAAACTGTCAAAATATTATTATTATTATTATTATAATTATAATTATTACTATTATTATTATTATATTTTATTGTTAAATTGTTGAGGCATTATTAAATCAAAATATTAAGATTATGTTTTTGTTCTATAGCTACACGAATCACATGGCCATAGATTAAATCGTGTTACGAGTCGGTCATTCATTTAAAATAAACACATATTTTTGTATATCCATTCTTCAGCTACCTTAAATGCGTAGAAATCAAGTGTCGCAATTTATAATGATGCCACCTACATTATAGTTGACGCCCAGGGAGGCGGTATCAAACTTGGTGACGCCTGTGAAGTCTATCATGGATGTGTCTGGGTTGACTGACACCTCAAAGGAAGGCGAGCCTCCGTCTATAGAAATACAGTTGGACACAAGCACCTGCTTCCGACCGCCATTTGCTACCGCTGAAACATACATGAAGTTAAAACAGAAGGCCGTCTTTTCATGTTATTTTTCGGCTTTAAAGTTAAATGAGTCAGACACAGTGTCCTCACAGTAGCAAGATTATGGCAACTAAGAATGCTAAGGACGCACCAATTTTTCATCGGTAACAAAATGTTCGTTTGGTGAGTAGAACCAGATAGGCCTTTGTATCCATACCCATTATAAACTCATGTTTCTTTTATGTAATTCCTTATTGTTCATTAGGCAGTTGTTTTCTCTTTGTTATAAGCGTTAACTGAATGTTTGTTAAAAAATTTCTTACCACGAAACACTTATGCATTGTAGCTTTGCATGTGTTTATTTGTGTTTAAATGTTTTCTGCAAACCATACCTAAGCAGATAGTTCGGATCTTCTGCTAAATTGTGTACTGTGTGATGCAATCATGGGATTTTGCATAAACACTTTTAGTGGGTGTGTTTTATCGAAAAAAATAAACACGCTGAAAAGCGCTGTTTGTGCGATCGATGTTAGTTTTAACCTGTAAACGATTAAAGGTTTGCAAATATTAGTCACTTTAATTTATCCCGTGGTAAAAGATTGCACAACTCTTTAGAAAGCAGGCCAGTATTAACGCTGCAAAACAACAACACCTTATTATCGATTATACATAGCTATAACACAGTCACTAACAACCGATTATAGATGATATTGTCATAAACATACAATACCTTTCCAATGATTGCATTTTAACGGTGGTATATGACAGTTTACTTATATGAAAAACATAACAATATGACCCTGTTTGGGTAGATTCTGGGATTGCTTCTACATATAACTAATACTGCGGTGTAAACAACAATTATGACAACTACCTCTATTGGTAAACAGTAAATTATCCGGATGATAAATATAACGTGATTTTAAAAGTAAATGATCGCGTGTTTGTTTCTTTTCTTGAAATTACCTACCTGTGCAGCGTGGCTCAGTTAGGAAATGCATGTTTATTGTAATTTGGTGTATTTGTTCTTACAAATTTATTTTTTATAAAACATAAACACGATAAAAAAAAATTAGTAAGTTAATGCCACACCAACGCCGCATATCTTTTGGTAAAGATGCCGCTTGTTATACTTTACATGGTTGTTTTTGCTCACATCAATCTAAACTGTGTGCCCACTGAGATGCATCCTATTTTATTATTTCTAAATACTTTAAGACTTGCAAGAAGTGTCGAGGAATACGTACGATTTAACCGATAAAAGATCTACGTGTTATTTGCATGAAGAAAATAGTAATTATGTAAATGATGGATATCCTTTATAAAATATAATTGATAAAAAGGTAGCTGAAAAAGACGCTAACAGGTGATGTTCTTGTTTACAAGGAACATAGTTTTACCACTAGACAATTACACAGGACGAACATTTAGCGCTCACTGTTTTTGTTTTGTTGTTGTTGTTGTATTGAACCTGGGGCCTCCTGTACCGCTCATTATTGTCTTTGCTAAATCAATAACGAACTTTATCAACCTTCATTAAGCGAAATATTGCGATTCCTCCCGTTTACGTACACTTATGAAAGACATTAAGTGTCAGGTTAATATTGTTTACATTTATATAAATC